>JAGFNQ010006245.1:0-103658 GCA_024364735.1 Boesenbergia rotunda | reverse complement strand
TTTGGTTAGTTTTCCATTATTTTCTCTTATTCTTTTAGTTGTGCCTTCCGAGAATCTAGTAGTTCTCGTCGGCACAAAACTCGTGACTTTGCGAAGTCATCCCGAAGAGAACTCGGCGTGGACGCGAGTAGAGGCGAAGCTTCCAAGGGACGCTACGGTTGGATCTCGTCCTTTCCTTCGAGATACGCGAGGTACTTGGTAAATTAGTTTACTTTCCGCAAAATTTTATTTATGATTATGTCAACACACTATAAGGTTGCATGCTAGATACGAAGTTAAAATAATTTAGGAAATTATTTATGCAAACTCTTCCGCTGCACGTAAAAAATTTGAATTTACGAACTCGTATCCTTGTCGACATGCACCCGGTCCCAACAGTGGTATCAGAGCCACGGTTAGTGTTCGACATTATCATATAATTGTTTTGCGGAACACTTTGTCATGATCTCAATTTCGGAAAAAATTTTCAATTATGGAAACTTTCAAATTATAATAGATTTTAGATTTAGAAATTTCAATGTTTGGAAATCCTCATGAAATTTCGCAAACGTTTGAAATTTTCTAGTTTCTAAAATTTTATAATAATTGTGAAAATTTTCCATCCTTGGAAACTTTCCGAATTTTGGAAAATTTTCTATTTTAGAAATTTTCTAAATTTTGGAAAAACGTAAGTTTCTTTTTACCAAAAACTTACAATTATTCTGAAAATTATTTTTGAAATCTCGCAATTTTGGGCACTTTCTTTGAGAAAGTCTAGACAAATTCATGGACAATTAATTGACAATTAAATTTGAATTGGTTTTTAAATTGACAACAAAATTCTTTATTTTGGATTGAGCCTCGGGGAGCCGTCCAATTTAAAGTTAGTTGTTGTAATTTAATTTCCAATTTTTAATTGAAATTGTCATGTTTGATTTGGATTGAGCCTCGGGGAGCCGTCCAATTGGATTTACAACACATTACTTTTCTTTGGGTATCTGAGCCTCGGGGAGCCACCCTTAGAAAACAATTTGTTGTAATTAATTAAATCCATGAATAAAATATGTTTTAAGAGGTGATGCTCTTACATATTGTTGTCTCCAAAATTAATTAGGAAAATGATTTCCTATAGAGTTTTCTTAAATGAGATTTTCATGAAAATAATATGTAGTTGAATTAAGGGATTTGTCTCTTAATTTAATAAGATTTGATTTAGAGAAATCAAAGTCTTGAACATATTATTTCCGAAATTAATTATGACAATTTAGGAAATTGTTTCCCAAAACAATTCCTTTAATAAAGTATGAAATTAAATTAGGAAATCCGGTTCCTAATTTAATTCATGAGACTTGATAAATTAAGTCACATACATACTTTATTAAGGAAATCGTTAGTCATGACATAATTTATGTCATGAATGTGCTTAGAAAAGAATGAGACCCAAACACCCCTTACAAAATATTAAGCTAACACCTTCCATTAATATGGTTAGAACCGGAGTTTTGTTTCTAGTTTGGGTTGATGGACACATCCATGCCCGACTTGAACCTCAACATGTTCAAACCATGGAATTAGTTTATGAATAATATAGTTGAAGTCAGAGGTCAATCCTTAGTTTTGGTTGTTGGACACATCCAAGCCTGACTAAACGGTTGAATGAGCTCCAACATATTAAAACTATTTCTTGATTAATGGGTCAGCCTTAAGCTTGGAGCATCGATTTGTTGTGCCACAGCCAAGGTCGATGTAAAAGAGGTGCAGTTAGGTGCTATGTATATTGATACATACTTGTTAATGAGTTAACAACCAATGATTTATGCAAACATTCAATTAGTTGATAGCATAAGTGATAGTTACATATATGTGATGTATAATCGGTATAATTACCTACCTTCATAGCTAAGAAAAACTTGATGGCCACAGCCATGGTGGATCTTATCTATGGTTGGATATCAACCTATTTGGAGATGTTCCTACGATCTCCCGAATTGATAATAAGGGTGATTCAATTCGTAAAATAAATAGGATTTAATTTATGTATGTTGATACATTCTTTAATCAATCTTCTCACATAATCTCAATTTGTATTTCTAGGATAATCACTCGATCATGTCTTCTCTAACTTGCGTTTCATTTTGGACACAATAAACTGACTGGGCCGAACTTCATGGACTGGCTTCGAAACCTGAGGATAGTCCTCAAGGCGGAGAAGCTTGCTTATGTCATTGAAAATCAACTTCCCAACCATCCTCCAGAGAATGCAACTCCAGACCAATTGTTGGCCTATCAGAAACATGTGACGATTCTGAAATGCGGGTTGCATCATGCTAGCATCTATGGTACCTGAGCTGCAAAAGCAGCATGAGCATATGGATGCTTATACCATCATCTTCCATCTTCATGAGTTATTTGAAGAGCAGGCGAGATCCGAAAGGTTCGAGGTCTCCAGACTCCTCTTACCTCAAAGATGCAGGAAGGCACTTCTGCCTCACAATTCGTGTTAAAGATGTTGGGGTACATTGAGCGACTGGGCACACTCGGTTTGCAATGGATCATGAACTAAGTATTGACTTAATTCTGAATTGTTGTCCAAAAGTTGTTCACAATTTGTGATGAACTATCGGATGAACAAGCTGGAGACTACCATTCCTGAGTTAATCAACATGCTGAAGGCTGTTGAGCCCTGTAAAGCAGGATCAAAAGGCGGTACTGTTAGTTGGTTCCTCAAAGAAAGGTTCTAAGAGGAAGGCCAAAGAACAGAAAAAGGGAAGAAGAAAAAGGCCAAGAAGACTGAAAAGAAACCAAAAGGAACTTGCCATCATTGTGGCAAGGAGGGTCACTGGCGAAGAAACTGCAAGGTTATCTTGAGTCCTTGAAGAATAAGGCATCCGATGCCCCTTCCTCTTCAGGTATCTTCGTTATTGAATGTCACTCTATTTCCTCAAATACCTGGGTACTTGATACTGGGTGTAGCTCACATATATGTAATGACATACAGGGGCTAAGGAATAGAAGAAGACTGTCAAAGGAGAAGCAAATTGCGAGTTGGAAATGGAGCAAAGATTGCTGCTGTTGCCATTGGAACTATTTGCTAAAGCTCCCCACTGGACGTGTCTTAGAATTGGATAATTGTTATTTTGTTCCTTCATTAATAAAGAACATTGTATCTATTTCATGTTTGAATGAAAAGGTTATCATTTAACTTTTAGTAACAATTGTTGTTACATAACTTTGAATGGCGTTCTTTATGGGAATGGAACTTTGTGCAATGGCATCTACACGTTAGATTTATCCAGTGACGTTTTCAATATCGAAGTTAGCAACAAACATGCTCGAATAGATAATCGAATAGACTCCTACACGTGGCATTGTCGTCTTGGCCATATAAGTAAGAAACGCATGACCGAATTACACCGATGTGGAATTTTGGAATCATTTGAACCCGGTTCATTTGATACATGCGAATCATGCTTAAAAGGCAAGATGACCAAATTACCCTTTCCCGGAAAAGGTAATCCAGTGGGAGAGTTGCTTGGTCTGATACATACCGATGTATGCGGACCAATGTCAACTCAGCACAAGGAGGCTATACTACTTCATCACCTTTATCGATGATCACTCACGATTCGGTATGTGTTCTTGATGAAACACAAATCTGAAGCTTTTGATAAATTCAAAGAATTCAGAAATGAAGTAGAGAAACAACTTGGCAAAAGTATTAAAATACTTCGATCCGATCGGGGTGGAGAATACTTAAGTCAAGAGTTCCAAGATTATCTTAGGGACAATGGGATATTATCCCAATGGACTCCGCCGTATACACCACAGCATAATGGTGTATCTGAGAGGCGAACCGAACCTTGATGGACATGGTTAGGTCATGATGAATCATGCAACTCTTCCAAAATCCTTTTGGGGCTATGCACTTAAGACAGCTGTTTACTTGCTAAACAGAGTCCCGACCAAGGTAGTCTCTACTACTCCATATGAGATTTGGAATAGTAAGAAACCTCACTTAACTCACCTTAAGATATGGGGTTGTCCTGCTTATGTGAAGCGGGTTGTATCAGACAAATTGGATGCTAAGTCTGATAAATGTCTATTTATTGGATACCCTAAGGAAACGAAGGGTTACCAATTCTATCATCCCTTGGAACAAAAGGTGTTTGTTTCAAGGCATGCTGTATTTCTGGAAAAAGAATTTCTTTTACAAGAAAACAGTGGGAGTGGCATTGAGCTTGATGAAGTTCAAGAAACTCCAATAGACATTACAGAGACACCTAGTCTAGACCCACAACCGATAACTCATAGTGATGAACTATCAGTTGAACCTAAAACTACACCACCTCTTCGTAGGTCTGATAGGACACGCAATATTCCAGAGAGATACGGATTTCTCGTAAGTGAATCGAACGACGTGTTGCTCATTGGGATGACGAACCTATCAGTTATGAAGATGTTCTGAAAAGTTCAGAAAGGGACAAATGCTTGAGCCATGAAGTCGGAAATGGATTCCATGTACGAAAATCAAGTATGGGACTTGGTTAACCCACCTGAAGGGATAAACCCATAGGGTGCAAGTGGGTTTTCAAGAAGAAAACCGACATGGAAGGTAATGTTGTTACCTTTAAGGCTAGATTAGTGGCAAAGGATATCGTCAGAAACAAGGAATTGATTATGACGAAACCTATTCGCCAGTAGCTATGCTTAAATCCATTCGGATGCTCCTAGCCATAGCAGCTCATTATGATTATGAGATATGGCAAATGGATGTGAAAACAGCTTTCCTTAACGGAAACCTGCTTGAGGATGTATACATGATACAACCTGAAGGTTTCACATCGGTTGATAAAACCAAAGTATGCAAGCTTCGACGATCCATATATGGACTGAAGCAAGCATCTAGGAGCTGGAACATCCGTTTTGATGAGACAATCAAAAAGTTTGATTTCTCACAAAATCCTGACGAACCTTGTGTGTACAAGAAGGTTAGTGGGAGTGCAGTCGTATTCCTAGTATTATATGTCGATGACATCTTACTTATAGGAAACGATATATCAGTTTTACAGACAGTTAAGATTTGGTTGTCCAAAACTTTCTCCATGAAAGACCTGGGAGAAGCAACCTATATCCTTGGGATTAGAATCTATAGAGATAGATCAAAACGGTTGCTTGGTCTTTCGCAGTCTACATATATAGACCGAGTGCTAAAAAGGTTTAGCATGTCGGAATCCAAGAAAGGTTACCTTCCCATCAGGCATGGGATCAACCTTTCGAAGTCTATGTGTCCACGCACAGAAGACGAGAGGATTAGCATGAATAAGATTCCCTATGCATCCGCAATAGGATCTATCATGTATGCTATGTTATGTACTAGGCCCGATGTATCGTATGCTTTGAGCGTCACAAGAAGATACCAGTCGGATCCAGGAATGGATCATTGGGCGGCTGTTAAGACAATCCTTAAGTACTTAAGAAGAACTAAGGATGTATTTCTAATATATGGAGAAGGAGATTTGATAATACGTGGGTATACAGATGCCAGTTTCCAGACAGATAAGGATGACTCCAAATCGCAGTCTGGATACGTATTTACTTTGAATGGAGGCGCAGTAAGTTGGAAGAGTTCCAAACAAGACACCGTAGCGGATTCTACCACGGAAGCGGAGTATATCGCAGCTTCGGAAGCAGCAAAGGAAGCAGTTTGGATCAAGAAGTTTGTCTCAGAACTTGGTGTGGTTCCAACCATTGATGAAGCAGTGCCGGTTTACTGCGACAACAATGGAGCTATTGCACAAGCGAAGGAACCAAGGTCTCATCAACGATCCAAACACGTGCTTCGACGCTATCATCTGATCAGAGAGATTATAAGTAGGAATGACATACAAATTGAGAGAGTTCCCACTGAAAGGAACATAGCGGATCCTTTAACTAAAGCTTTGCCTCAAAGCAAGTTTGAGGGTCATGTTAGAGCCTGTGGTATTGGATACCGTAGCGATTGACATTAGGCCAAGTGGGAGTTTGTTAGTGATATGAGAGAAGTGTCCTAAGGCAATCGCCTTATGATTGTAAACATTTATTTTAATAAATGATAATTCACTATTTGAGTATACATGTTTGTATTTGATTAGGATCTTAAACTCATATACTGAATGTCCGCTATACAATTTACAGCATAAGAGAATTTGTGATGGGATCACAACTAGTGATTATCTCTAAATGTGCAAATGTGAATTGTTGGATATATCCCTAGTCGATGAATTGATAAATACGGACACTATCAATTCTGTTGAGACTAGCATGGGTTATTCTCTATTCAGCTGATTCTCACTGGCTGGTGACATTGGGATGTCCGGAGATAAACATGGATGCTAGTTAAGGGAACTAGTTCATTGGAGTGACTAGTTGTAAGACTTCATATGGGAATCTACATGTAGATATGTCAATGAAGATCTTACTACGGCTTAAGTGCGATGTTCCTTTGACTTGCGGTGTTCAAGTCATCTTGGTCATGGAGACTTATACTTTGACATCTTAAGCAAGCATCTCCAAGGAGGTGTGGACCCAGGATGATCGGGTATAAGCCGAAGTGCCCGAAGATGTTTGAACAGCCTACAAAGGATTCACCACTCCTTGCGAGGAGATGTATACCCAGGCCTATCGTCGGATTGTTACTCAAAGCCTCTGGCCAGAGTATATCATGTTAAGAGTGTGAGTCTCTTAAATACATGAGAGTAATTAGAAATCCAAAGGACGAGAAAGACACTACTTGGGCTAGGTGTGACGTAGTCAGCCTAGTGGGGCTGACACCATTGACCGTGTCCTGAACCAAGTGGGTATAAGGTGGTGAAGGGAATGGGGCACGATTTAGTAGAGCTGCTGAAGGGTTTCAGAATAATTTCTTCTGAGGTCAAACCGTTGATCTTTCGATTAATTGGGGATCATGATGTACTACTAGGTGCCACTCATGATCGTTCTATAATTAGTTAATTATAGACGACCAACATAAATCGAAAGCCTATTTAGTCACACGCACTACGAGTAATCCGAGGGATTTAAAACGAGTTGAAAATTGGATTTTCCGATCAAGAGAAATAAGTCGAATCTGAGTTAATCAGAGGCGCAATGGAAGCTAAAAATGGCTAAGTCTTTTGAAGGCTTTTTGGGCGAATTAAATGAGTTTAATTCGCGACCGGTTCGGGTTGGTTTGGCCGGCCAAAGAGGGTGCTAACCCTCCTTGTGGTGGCCGGCCATTAAAGGGAGATTAAACCAATTTAATTGGTTTAATTAATAAAATAAATCTAGTGTGATTTGTTTTATAAATTATGGATAAATAAATTTGTATAAAGAAATTTATATAAATAAAATTTATAGAAATTTATTCTTTTATGGAAGATTAAAATAATCCATGAATTGGTTTATTTTAATTTTATAAAATCAATTATGAATTGATTTTTTAATAATAAGAAAGTTTATAAATTTCTTATAAAAATTTATTCCATAATTTAAAGAGAAGAAGAATTAGTTTTATTATAAATTGGTTTATAATAAAGACTCGGTTTAAACGGAATAATTAATAAGAAAATTTATAAGATAAATTTCTTATAATTAATTCCGTTAATTCGGTTTAGAGGGAGACTTAGCAAAGGAGTTGCTACTATATAAAGGAATCAAAGGCTAGCCCTTATTCCAATCAATTAATCAAGAGATTAATTACTCTCTCCCTCTCTCTCTTAATCTCTCCTCTCCTCCTCTTCTTCTTCCCTTAGGGCCGGCGCACCCTAGCTCCTCTAGGGCCGGCGCCCAACCAAATCCAAGAAGGTGAAGTTGCCGTGAGCATTGAAGAAGAAGGAGAACCCGAACACGAAGAAGAAGAAGCGGATAGCGACTCCTCTCTTCCCGGAATTCGATTCCGTTACTTCGTTGGTTAGTTTTCCATTATTTTCTCTTATTCTTTTAGTTGTGCCTTCCGAGAATCTAGTAGTTCTCATCGGCACAAAACTCGTGACTTTGCGAAGTCATCCCGAAGAGAACTCGGCGTGGACGCGAGTAGAGGCGAAGCTTCCAAGGGACGCTACGGTTGGATCTCGTCCTTTCCTTCGAGATACGCGAGGTACTTGGTAAATTAGTTTACTTTTCTGCAAAGTTTTATTTTATGATTATGTCAACACACTATAAGGTTGCATGCTAGATACGAAGTTAAAATAATTTAGGAAATTATTTTATGCAAACTCTTCCGCTGCACGTAAAAAATTTGAATTTTACGAACTCGTATCCTTGTCGACATGCACCCGGTCCCAACATTTCTAGGTGTAGGGGATTGCACAGAGCCCCAAGGATCACCTATTTCTATTGATGATTCAGAGGATTCAGAGTTTAGGTGTGATAGTATAGGGGATTACACTGAGCCCCAAGGATCACTTATACATTCTGAGCATGCCCAGATTGAGCTTAAGTCACTACCAGATCATCTGAAGTATGCTTTTCTAGGAGAGGAGCAGAATTTTCCAGTTATCATCGCACAACACTTGGAATCAGAGCAGGAAGAAAAATTATTGCAAGTCCTGAGGCAGTACAGAAAGCTATTGGGTCGACTTTATCAGACATACCAGGTATTAGCCCAGCTATTTGCATGCACAGGATATTCTTGGAAGAAAATGTTAAACCAGTGAGACAGCCACAAAGGAGACTTAATCCACTCATTTTGGATGTTGTTAAGAAAGAGGTGACTCGACTTCTACAGGCAGGTATCATTTACCCTATTTCAGATAGTCAGTGGGTTAGTCCCATACATGTGGTGCCCAAGAAATCTGGAGTTACAGTGGTGGAAAATGCAAGTAATGAACTAGTGCCCACCAGAGTCAAAAATTCATGGAGAGTATGCATTGATTACAGGAAACTCAACACAGTCACGAGGAAAGATCACTCTCCTTTACCCTTTATTGATCAGATGCTTGAGAGACTGGCAGGGAAGTCCCATTACTGCTTTTTGGATCGGTATTCAGGCTACTTCCAGATTTGTATCGATCCGGAGGACCAGGAGAAGACTACCTTCACTTGCCCCTTCGGTACTTTTGCCTACAGACGGATGTCATTTGGACTCTGCAACGCGCCAGGAACATTTCAGCGATGCATGGTAAGTATATTTGGTGAGTTGTTAGAGCATTGCATGGAGATTTTTATGGATGACTTTTTAGTTTTTGGCACGTCTTTTGATTCATGTTTAAAAAATTTGTCTAGGGTTTTACACCGTTGCATTGAGACTAACCTTGTGCTTAATTTTGAAAAATGTCACTTCATGGTAAAGCATGGTATTGTACTAGGACACATAGTCTCTAGGAGAGGTATAGAGGTAGATCCTGCTAAAATCAGTGTTATTTCTTCTTTATCTTACCCCGTATGCGTACGGGATGTTCGTGTTTTCTTGGACATGCAGGTTTATACTGCAGGTTTATTAGAGACTTTAGCGATATTGCTCGACCCTTGACAAAACTTTTGCAAAAAAATATTGATTTTTATTTTGATGATAAGTGCAAAGAAGCTTTTCACAGACTCAGGGAGGTTCTTACCTCAGCTCCTATTATTAAATCACCTGATTTGAATTTGCCATTTGAATTAATGTGTGATGCATCTAACTTTGCAGTGGGAGCTGTTCTAGCACAGAGGGTGAATGGAGCACCTCATGTCATATGCTATGCCTCCAAGACCCTAGATGTCGCCCAAGCAAATTATACCACCACTGAGAAGGAGCTTCTTGTCATAGTTTTTGCTTTGGACCGTTTTAGATCTTATTTATTGTGCTCACATGTCATTGTTTTTTTTTATCATGCACCTTTAAAGTACTTATTGAAGAAGCCAGATGCTAAGCCTAGGCTAATCAGATGGATACTTCTACTCCAGGAGTTTGACTTGGAAATCAGAGATAGTAGTGACAAAGAAAACTTGATTACAGATCACCTGAGCAGAATTGAAGGAGATGGATCCACTTCCACCATTGATGATGACTTTAGAGATGAGCACCTTCTTGAAGTACATGGTGAGTCACCTTGGTATGCAAATCTTGTTAACTCCTTAGCTGCACATATTTTTCCTACACACTTTTCTAAAGCTCAAAAAGATAAACTTAAAAGTGATGCTAAATTCTATGTGTGGGATGACCCGTATTTATGAAAATTTTGTAATGACCAAATAATTAGGAGATGCATACCTGACCATGAGATTTGTTCAGTTATGACTTTTTGCCATTTATCAGCATGTGGGGGACACTTTGGACCACAAAGAACAGTTAGGAAAGTGTTAGAATGTGGTTTGTATTGGCCCATCCTATTTCATGATGCATACTTGTTTTATAAAAATTGTGATAGATGTCAGCGAACTGGGAATATAGGAGCTAGAAATGAGATGCCCCAGCAGACTATGCTATTTTGTGAGATTTTTGATGTTTGGGGAATTGATTTTATGGGACCTTTTCCTGCATCCTGTGGTTATTTGTACATTTTACTTGCTGTAGATTATGTTTCTAAATGGGTGGAGGTCATTCCCTCCAGGACTGATGACTCTTGTGTTGTTGTTAGTTTTGTCAGGTCACACATATTTTGCAAGTTTGGAATTCCTAGGGCTATAATAAGTGACCAAGGTTCTCACTTTTGCAACAAACACATGAAAACCTTGCTTAGTAAGTATGGGGTGGTACACAAGGTTTCTACTTCCTATCATCCCCAAACAAATGGCCAAGCCGAAATCTCAAATAGAGAAATCAAAGTAATTTTGGAAAAGATCGTTGGGCCCAATAGAAAAGATTGGAGCAAGAGGCTAGATGATGCACTTTGGGATTATAGAACGACATTCAAGACACCAATTGGCATGTCTCCCTACCGGTTAGTCTATGGTAAAGCTTGTCATCTTCCCGTGGAGATAGAACACAAGACATATTGGGCGGTGAAGGCTTGTAACTACGATGCTACCAAGGTGGGAGAAGAGAGAAAACTTCAACTTCAAGAACTTGAGGAGATTAGACTAGAGGCATTTGAGAACTCAAGGATCTATAAGGAAAAGACCAAGAACTTCCATGACAAATATATAGTGAGAAAAGAATTTCAAATTGGTGACAAGGTTTTATTGTATAAATCAAGGCTCAAGTTGATTAAGGGTAAGTTGAGGTCAAGGTGGGAAGGTCCATTTATTGTAACTAATATTTTTCCCTATGGTGTTGTTGAAATTAAAGATGAGACTAATAGTTTTGTATGGAAAGTAAATGGCCACAGGCTCAAGAAATATTTTGAAGAACTAAAGGAGCTAGAGGTGGATGGAGTGGACATCAAAGATGCTATCTACCCAACCTAAAGGGGAGTTTTCTTTTCCTTGCGTTTTAATTCATTATAAATTTCATTTTATTGTTTTCAAATAGTTTAATCTTTCTTTTCCAATGAATTTTTGATAATAAATGTTAGGAAGTGTAGATTGAATAAATAGTGATTGTAGATACCATTTCACCATTTTGACACCTTAATTTTTGCATGAGTAGGAACAAATCCCTCTAGGTTTTCTCTATATCATCTTATAGTCTTTTGAAAGCAAATTAAATTTGGTTGTCAAGACTTAGGATTTGAGCCTATGGATAAAAATTCTTGGTTGCTTGAGTACTACTTGGTTATGGACTTTAGAGTGATGACTTGGGATGAATTCTTTTTGCCTAGTGAGAACTTAGCTTTATTTGTGAGATACACGCATGTGATTGCACTCTAGAACTTGCTTAGGTTCTTTCAAAATCATATTTATATGATTGGACCATATTCATAAAGGTTAGTCACTTTGTTTTCCCTTTTTCATGTAATTGTTGCATCATATCTTGTTGATACATGCTTAACTCTTCCCTTTCCCTATTTTTCTGCTCATTACTATATTTCTCTAGAGACTTGGTTACTTGGGATTTTTCTTAATGTTTCTTTGCCCGAGACGGACAAAAGTTTAAGTGTGGGGGAGGTGGTTAGAGTTTTGAAAGAAATTTTGGTGAGAAGTGTATTTTGAAGTTCATTATCTGTTTTATGGGTTTTAAGTTGGATTGTTTTTGTGGATTCCGAATGTTTGAAGCAACTCAAGGAATGGAAGAATATGAGGAACACAATGCAAAAACAGAGAAAAAAAAAGAAGAAAAGAAATGGAGAATTGTGCCAATTTGATGGGTGATGTATCAAAAATGAGTTGTGAGCATTGAAAAGTTAAGATCATTTTTGGAGTAATCTGATTTATGGATGTTGTTTGGTGTTTCAACTCTATGAAGCTAGTTTTGAAAGGAATTGGAGCTCATAAAGGTTAGTTTTTAGTGAAACTTTTCAGGCCTACCAAAAGTTTCATTTAGACATGAAATTGACAAGTGGAATTGTTTTCAAAAGTTCAAATTGTTGCCATGACTTAAGTGGAGATAAATGAGTAAGATTTGGTCGTGGGATTTGAATTGAAGCTGCAAGAAAAGGAAAAAAAATAAGAATGCAGTTGAAAAAAACACAGAAAAAAAAGAGAAGGGAAGAAAAGAAAAGAAAGAAAAGTCAAAGAAGATTATGAAGGTTCAAAAGATGGATAGATTTTTGAATTTGGAGTCGAGAATAAGAAGCTAGATGAATTAAGATTTAGTGATGATTGGAAGAAAGGAAAATTCAGGCAAAAGACAACTCAGAATTCTGGAGTTTGGCTACTGATCAGCCCCTAATCGGTCACCAGTCCGATCAGGGAGCACCAGTCCGATCAGTAGACCGATCAGGCAATGTCTGATCGGTCTCTGGACCGATCAATGAAGCTGGCACGACATAAAATACTGTTTTCAGTATTGAACCTCCTCCAATTCAGCTCATAATCACTCCCCTTGGCTCAGGATTCATAAGAAGCTATAGCAAAAGGGCAAAGAGCATCTAGAAATAATTTTGAGTATCCAAGTTTCTATTTTTCTTTACTTATCCATATTTCTTTTTCATGTTATATCTCTTTATCATATTCCTTTTTTTATCATATCATATGTCTTTATTTCCTTTACCATTAGCCTTTGGTATCAGAATTCATGGAAAATTCTTTTTCATTCTATCTATTTCATACTTCTTTAATGTTTCTAATAAACCTTTGTAGATGTGGATCCAAGGCAAGAATGATGGTGGAGAGTAGATAATAAGCAAGCTTATGGTAGTTCAAGAAACATGTTGTGTTTGAGTGAGCTCCACTTTCATTGGAATGTAGAACTTAGAAAGAGAGCCACTAAAAATTCCTTTGGGAGGTTTTGTGTGTTGAGTTCATCTCTATGAATCATAAAGGAGAAAGTATGCTAAGTTGTTGATTTAAGGACAAGTTTCTAGTTCATTGAGCTTAGATTTTTGAGAATTGACAACCCTAGGTATAATTTCTTTTCAATTGCTTCTTACAATGATTGAGAATAATCTAGGAGGGATACATCTTAGTTTCCTAGTAGCTTGTGCGAGACGCCCAAGAATAAGTGTGGGGGAGTTGATAAATTTCATTTTGTTGATTAAACTTCGCCCTCAAATCCATGTTTTGATCCAATATTATATACTTAAGTTTGTATTTTTATAAGGTTTCATGAATTACCTCAATTTTGCTTAAGATATAATTCTTCCTATATTTGAAATATTTTGGCATTAATGTTGAATCTAATTTTGTAGGCTTCAATTAGTCATGGACCTAGATCAAGATTGGATCAGGACTTGAGTTCAGAATGGGCCTAGATTAAAGGGATCAAGAGCTGACTCAATATGGGTCGTCCATTTAAGATGACGATTAGATCTAAGCCATCCGCCAACTTCCGGTCTATCCAAGCTCAAGATAGACTTAATCAAGTTCATGGATCAAGATCTGAAAGTTTGGGTCATATCAGAGCTAATTCAGCCGTTGGATCAAACACCAGAGGATCTAGACCGTTCAGGCTAAAGAAGAGAAGATATGAGTCATCCGCTTCAGATCTGAGTGATCCGAGTTAAGGACAAGCAGATCAGAGCCCTTGATCAAGATCTGGGAAGTTTGGGTTCGATCTGACTTGATCTGACCGTTGGATTAGATCGGAGCAATCTCAACCGTCGAAATTCAAAATGTTCAGTTAAATCGGGAATTCCCTCTTCCGCTCGCGTCGTCGCCAGATCGCGTCTTTGTCTTCGTTCTGTTCTTCGTGTTCTTCAATTTCCGATCGAAGGTGACCACCATATCAAGTTGTTTGCCGGATTTCGATTCATCAAGACTCAGTCCCATGGAAGGATCGCAACCTCTTTGTGTCTGAAAGCTCCGGCGAGGGTTTCATCGTGAGCGAGCTCTATCCGACCAATCTTCATCCGATTCCACTTCTTCATCAATAGGGCTAAATTAGAGGGGTTCTCTGAGCTGGTTCGAAGTTTCCTGAGCTGCCACTTGCCATCCAGCCATCGCAGAAGAGAAGATCGGGAGGAGTTCAGATTTCACTTCAAGCCACGCGATTCGACCTCGGCAGCTGGGATCTGATAAATTCTCGAGCGAGGGGGTTCCGAGCTCGATCTTTGTGTGACGGCAAGGAGAAATCTCGGTGAAAGAACTTGAACTGGAGTCTATAGCTTGTAGATTTCGTTTCTGAATTGTTTTTGTTGTCTCTGAATTCTGTTTTTAGCTCTGCATCAGTGTGATTTCAGTTACTGATCGGACTGTTGTCCGATCCAGACTCCACCTGATCAGTCATCAGACCGATCAGGCTTGCATCTGATCGCTCAACCGACCGATCAGGAGAATTTCCTGCGCAAACAACTCTATTTTAGTTTTCAGCCTACTTAATTTCCATTTTCGACTTCAGATGCAATGTTAGTGAATTGTTGCAATTGATACCAGTTTATATTTCAATTTTGCAGCTTCAAATTGTTATGTTAAATTCTCTTAGTGGTTAAGTCTCATTCTTGCAACTCCTAGTTTAACTCTACTTAGTTGACCATTCTATTTCAAATTTACTTTCAATTTTACTTGAAAAGCAAAACCCCCATTTTATCTTGAAAACCCAAATCATTTTACGACGAATAACTGTCAAGCTTAATTGAACACTCGCAATTAGTCCTGGAAAAAAATACGACCTGAGACCCCTATTCTACATTTCTATTTTGCTAGCAAGGGTTTTCAGCTTTATAATTTCTAAATTTGATACCCACATGTTAGTGATATGAGAGAAGTGTCCTAAGGCAATCGCCTTATGATGTAAACATTTATTTTAATAAATGATAATTCACTATTTGAGTATACATGTTTTGTGTATTTGATTGGGATCTTAAACTCATCTACTGAATGTCCGCAATACAACTCACAGCATAAGAGAATTTGTGATGGGATCACAACTAGTGATTATCTCTAATGTGCAATTGTGAAGTATTGAAACTATCCCTAGTCGATGAATTGATAAAAACGGACACTATCAATTCTGTTGAGACTAGCATGGGTTATTCTCTAATCAGCTGATTCTCACTAGCTGGTGACATTGGGATGTCCGGAGATAAACATGGATACTAGTTAAGGGAACTAGTTCATTGGAGTGACTAGTTGTAAGACTTCATATGGGAATCTACATGTAGATATGTCAATGAAGTTCTTACTGCGGCTTAAGTGCGATGTTCCTTTGACTTGCGGTGTTCAAGTCATCTTGGTCATGGAGACTTATACTTTAACATCTTAAGCAAGCATCTCCAAGGAGGTGTGGACCCGGGATGGTTGGGTATAAGCCGAAGTGCCCGAAGATGTTTGAACAGCCTACAAAGGATTCACCACTCCTTGCGAGGAGATGTATACCCAGGCCTATCGTCGGATTGTTACTCAGAAATCTCTGGCCAGAGTATATCATGTTTAGAGTGCGAGTCTCTAAAATACATGAGAGTAATTAGAAATCCAATGGACGAGAAAGACACTACTTGGGCTAGGTGTGACGTAGTCAGCCTAGTGGGGACTGACACCATAGACCGTGTCCTGAACCGAGTGGGTATAAGGTGGTGAAGGGAATGGGGCACGATTCATTAGAGCTGCTGAAGGGTTTCAGAATAATTTCTTCTGAGGTCAAACCGTTGATCTTTCGATTAATTGGGGATCATGATGTACTACTAGGTGCCACTCATGATCGTTCTATAATTAATGGGTTAATTATAGACGGCCAACATAAATCGAAAGTCTATTTAGTCACACGCACTACGAGTAATCCGAGGGATTTAAAATGAGTTGAAAATTGGATTTTTCGATCAAGAGAAATAAGTCGAATCTGAGTTAGTCAGAGGCGCAATGGAAGCTAAAAATAGCTAAGTCTTTTGAAGGCTTTTTAGGCGAATTAAATGAGTTTAATTCGCGGCGTTTCGGGTTGGTTTGGCCGGCCAAAGAGGGTGTCAAAACCCCCTTTGGTGGCCGACCACAATAAGAGGAGAAAACCAATTAATTTTGGTTTAATTAATAAAATAAATCTAGTGCGATTTATTTTATAAATTATGGATAAATAAATTTGTATAAAGAAATTTATATAAATAAAATTTATAGAAATTTATTCTTTTATGGAAGATTAAAATAATCCATGAATTGGTTTATTTTAATTTTATAAAATCAATTATGAATTGATTTTTCCATAATAAGAAAGTTTATAAATTTCTTATAAAAATTTATTCCATAATTTAAAGAGAAGAAGAATTAGTTTTATTATAAATTAGTTTATAATAAAGACTCGGTTTAAACGGACTAATTAATAAGAAAATTTATAAGATAAATTTCTTATAACTAATTCCGTTAATTCGGTTTAGAGGGAGACTTAGCAAAGGAGTTGCTACTATATAAAGGAACCAAAGGCTAGCCCTTATTCCCAATCAACTAATTAAGAGATTAATTATTCTCTCCCTCTCTCTCTTAATCTCTTCTCTCTTCTCTTCTTCCCTCTCTTGCCTAGGGCCGGCACCCACCCTAGAGGATTAGGGCCGGCGCACAAAGGACTCCTTGGAGGAGGCCGTGAGCTTCAAGAAGAAGAAGGAGAACCTGAATACGAAGAAGAAGAAGCGGATAGCGACTCCTCTCTTCTCGGAATTCGATTCCGTTACTTCGTTGGTTAGTTTCCTATCTTTCCTCTCTTGTTCATCTAGTTGTGCTTTCCGAGAATCTAGTAGTTCTCGTCGGCACAAAACTCGTGACTTTGCGAAGTCATCCCTAAGAGAACTCGGCGTGGACGCGAATAGAGGCGGAGCTTCCAAGGGACGCTACGGTTGGATCTCGTCCTTTTCTTCGAGTTACGAAAGGTACAAAGTAAATTAGTTTACTTTTCCGCAAAGTTTTATTTTATGATTATGTCAACACACTATAAGGTTGCATGCTAGATACGAAGTTAAAATAATTTAGGAAATTATTTTATGCAAACTCTTCCGCTGCACGTAAAAATTTTAAATTTTACGAACTCGTATCCTTGTCAACATGCACCTGGTCCCAACACCACATTCGTGACATCTATATTGGAGAGCATCACACCTCTATAGAGTACTAAATAAGTAATAGAGGGCATCGCTGGACTTTTTGTAGCCTTAGAAATCGACCGCACCTAAAATGAGTCCAATCAAATTAATCTAAGATAAAACAACACTACTATTGTGCTAGATATATTCAGAACAATATGCATTTGGATTTAGAAACCCTCCACTAGTTTGAATTTGTTTGTTTATAATTTCAATATTTAAAAATTGTAGGTTTCAGTTGATGTTGGGAAGAAACTACATTAGAATAATAGGTTTGGTTACTTTAACCCTTTTTTAGAGCATCCACAATGAAAAGAATGCATTGATAGCATAATGTGATAGTTACATATGTATAATATGTAATTGGTATAATTACCTACCTTCATAGCTAAGAATAACTTGATGGACTCTAGCCATGGTTGTTCTTATCTATGGTTGGATATCAACCTATTTGGAGATGTTCCTACGATCTCCCGAATTGATAAAAAGGGTTATTCAATTCGAAAAATGAATAGGATTTAATTAATGTATATTGATGCATTCTTTATCATTCTCATCACATAACCTCAATTTGTATTATAGGATAATCACCTGATCATGTCTTTTCTGAATTTACGTTCCATTTTGGACACCAATAAGCTGACTGGGCCAAACTTCATGGACTGGCTTCGAAACCTGAGGATAGTCCTCAAGGCAGAAAAGCTTGCTTATGTCCTTAAAGAACAACTTCCCAACCATCCTCCTGAAGATGCAACTCCAGACCAGTTAGTGGCCTATCAGAAACATGTGGCCGATTCTGAACTTGCGAGTTGCATCATGCTGGCCGCTATGGTACCTGAGCTGCAAAAGCAGCATGAGCATATGAATGCTCATACCATCATCTTCCATCTTCATGAGCTGTTTGACGAGCAGGCGAGATCCGAAAGGTTTGAGGTCTCTAGACTCCTCTTCACCTCTAAGATGCAGGAAGACACTTCTGTTTCACAGTTTGTGTTGAAGATGTTGGGGTACATTGAGCGACTAGGCACACTCGGATTTGCAATAGACCATGTCCTGAACCAAGTGGGTATAAGATGGTGAAGGGAATGGGGCACGATTCATTATAGCTGCTGAAGGGTTTCAGAATTGTTTCTGAGGTCAACCGTTGATCTTTCGATTAATTGGGGATCATGATGTACTACTAGGTGTCACTCATGATCGTTCTATAATTGATTAATTCTAGGCGACCAAGACAAATCAAAAGTCTATTTAGTCACACGCACTACGAGTAATCCGAGGGATTTAAAACGAGTTGAAAATTAGATTTTCCAATCAAGAGAGATTAAGTTTGGATGAGCCAAACGATAAGTCGAATCTGAATTTTTCAGAGACGCATCGGAAGCGTAAAATGGCTAAAGTCTTTTGAAGACTTAATAGATGAATTAAATAAGTTTAATTCATTGGGGCTTGGCTTGGTTGGGCCAGCCAAAGAGGGCCTCCATCCTCTTTGCTTGGCCGACCACAACAAAGGGAGAGAATCAAGTTTTTGGTTCAATTTATAAAATAAATCAAGTGTGGTTTGTTTTATAAAATTATGGATGATATAAATTTTTATATAATAAACCAAGATTTGATTTATTTTTCATGGGAATTAAAATGAACCATGAATTGGTTTATTTTATAAAATCAATCATGGATTGATTTACCATGATAAGGAAATTTATTTCATAAGAGAGAAGATTTTTATCATGAATTAAAATATGATTTTAACCATGATATAAAATCAAACTTGGCATGATGGAATAAGTTATTCCATATTTGAGAGGCTTGATGGTTGAGAGGCCACTATATAAAGGACCCAAGGCAAGGCTTGGGGGTGAATTATAGAGATGAAGGCATACGCTCTCTCCCTCTCTTTCTCTCCTTCCCCTTCTTGCTGTGCGCCAACCAGCCCCAAGAAGGAGCACCAACCGGCCGCCCCTGCCCTTTCCCTGCCGCCCACCACCTGCTGCCGGAGAAGGAAGCTCCGACCATCTCTTGGCCGGAAGAAGGTGCTGCTGGAATTAGAGTTTGCCGCAAGGATCCTTTTTGCCGCAAGCCTTATCTTTTGCTTCGCCGGAATTTTGATTCCGGCCATCCTTTTGTGGTTAGTCGTTCGACTTCTCTCTTGGGTTTTCTCGTCGCGTTCTCGGAGAATCTAATAGTTCTCGAGAACACGAAACTCGTGGCTTTGCGAAGTCATCCCGAAGATACTCGACGTGGATGCGAATAGAGGTGGAGCTTCCAAGGGACGCTTACGGTTGGATCTCGTCCCTTCCTTCGAGTTACGCGAGGTAATACGTAAATTAGTTTACGTTTCTGCAAAATTTTAAATATATGATCATGTCTACACAAGATAAACTTGCATGCTTAGATGTGTGGTTAAATGATTTAGAGAAATTATTTATGCTAAACATTTCGCTGCACGTAATTAATTTTGAAATTACGAACCCGCATCCATGTCAATATGCACCCGGTCTCAACAGGACCTCCATCTCCTCTCGAAGACTATGAACCTCCTGTTAGGACCGTAACCGTTTGCTAGATTCTCGATTCTTCTACCTACAATGTTAGCGTGCACAAGCGGAAACAATAATAATACAAATAAACAACGCTAACACCAAACCTTTTACGTGGTTCAGAGATGACGCTCCTACTCCACGGTTGTCCGTAAGGTGGACGATCCCTTGATCCTTCGGTGGATCACTCCCCGGATGCCCTCCGGCTAGCTCGTGTAGCTCCTTGTGGGTGGAGAAATCTCGCTACAATCCTAGACACACTTCCTGAGCACAAAGACTACTAATGAGCTCTAACCAAGCTCATTTCGTCAAGAGCTCTCAGCCAAAATCGAGCCCCTTTAAATAAGTCTCAAGGCTGAACACCTCGCTACCAGTCGACTGGTACATTTCCAGTCGACTGATTCCACTTAAATTCGACCGTTACAAGCCCAACGTTCGAATTCCAGCCACACCAGTCGACTGCTCCAGGGGCAGTCGACTGGCCACTAGTCGACTGGTCCATTACCAGTCGACTGGTATTTTTGTGAGTTCGAGTTCCCCTGCTAGCAGTCGACTGATCCATTCCCAGTCGACTGCCCAGCTTACAATCTCACTGTCCCTCTCCCCGAAGACCCTCCTTCACGTATGTCTTCAACTACACTCCCTTGGCTTGCCCCTTAAACTCCTCTTCCACCGACTATCGTCCCTCGGATGCGCACGCAAGCCCTCGGCTTGCCTCCATGCCACCCTTCACGTGTGCCCTTTGAAGTCCACTTCCCCGGCTTGCCCTTGGAGTCCTCTTCCCTCGACTCTCGTCCCTCGAATACGCCCTTCATGTGTGACTTACCAAGTCCTGCAAACTCAATCACACATATCAAATAACAAGAGTAAACCTAACTTAAACCCTTTGCCCAAACATCAAAACATATAGTCACTCCGGACCATAGATTGCCCCAACAATCTCCCCCTTTTTGATGTTTGACAATACGTTTAAGTTAGAGAAAACAAATATAATGTAAACATGCATGGATCCTATTATAAGGCATCCCCACACCTAACCTCCCAAAAGTTAGGACTTTTACCAAAAATGAGCTTTTTAAAACCTCTCCAAGGCTCCCCCTACATCGGACTTACAAAGACTTTTTAAGAACTTCTCCAAGGTTTCCCTTACGCCACCAACGGAGCAACCTCTCCGAGGTTCCCCTTACGCTACCAACAGAGCAACAATGCTCCCCCTTTACCTAGGCTGCCCTTAGACCTAAGATTTTCCGCAAAGGCGTGTTTGATTTCACACTTAAACCTAACACTTCTCCCCCTTTGTCATACATCAAAAGACTCCAACAATTTTCCCCTTATTGGATCTTTTAACCTCTAATGATTATACACAGAATGTACTAGCCCCCCATACACTTGTTTTAAATCATTTGGACACTTTTAATTGATGAAAACCCAATTCAGCCTTTACCAGTCGACTGCCCCCGGGCCAGTCGACTGGCACTCTGAAAAATCAAATTTTAACTTTCTGAACCCAATTTCAGAAATGCATCAGAAATTTCATAAATCTCCAAAAATTTTCAAATTTTATGGAGAGGTTTGTGGTACCCATATATACTTGGAAAAAATACATCCACCCATGTATCTATTACCAATCCCAAGATTGACACAAAACCCAAAACTAGCTAAATGATTCAATTGAACCTTGACCTAAAGTCCTAGTTTTGGTCTTTCCTTGATGTCACTGCCTATACCAACCCACAATGCCTCCCCTAGCATTAGTTTATATGACATTAATACATCAAAAATCAATTCTCATGCTTTATGACCCCAATGTCATATTTTCATGCATGATACACAAATCCAATGTGCCAAAATCCAAAAATTGAGACTCAAGTCCGTCTCCAATTCTTTTGGCACACTTTATAACCCATCTAGACTTCCGAGAGGAACCCTCCCGGGATCCATAGATCATGAGTCCCAACTTGACTCCTAGAGTTCTCTCTTGAGCTCTTAGCTCTAGCCACGTCCCTAGGTAACTCAACAAATGCTAGATCACACCAGTGTACCCTCGGTGACTTTTGGTCTACAACCTTAACCTTCTTAACCTTGGACCCCTTGTTCTTAGTTAAGACTTTCTTTTTGCTTTTAAATGACATCCCCTTGTCATTTTTGGACTTCCCCTCTTTGCCATAATTATATGATACCCTAGCATATTTCTTTTCATTGACATTGGAAACCTTAGATTAATATCCCAACCCCGATCTATCATTGTTGGGTTTTAGACCACTCAACACAATATTTAAACCCTTAGATCTAATAATGAATCTACCTAGGGTTTTCTCCATTTCTTCAAGTCTTGCCCTCATGACTTGATTTTCCCTCTCTAGGTTATCAACTCTAGAACCAACATGTCCTCCTTGGACATTCCTAGATCTACCCACCTTTCTAGGCATATGTCTCCCTTTTTTGGGATTTTTACCTTGATCCTTAGGTCCAAAGGTCTTAGATTTATCATGATGCATGATTTTCCTAGAGTTTTGATCTACAATATTAACCCTACTCCTATCATGATATTTAAATCCAAAGTTATGCATGGGTAAATAATTAACATTATTTCTATCATGCATGGAGGAGTTTAAATTTGAATTACATTTAAACTTAAAGTTAGGGATTACCTCCTTTACCCTTGTAGCTCCCCCTTGATATGAGCTTCTCTTCTTTTCTTCTCTTTCCCATCTTCTCAAATGCCCAAATTTCTTGAGCTCTCCTTTTCTTGGACACTCGGTGTGATAATGCCTAGCTCTCCACAAGTGTAGAACTTAATGTATTTTTTCTCCTTTTCCCTACAACCCATGTTAGAATACAAATGAATGTACCCGGGTTTAGGGTTTACCTCCTTTTTACCTAATGGACACTTGTCCTTGTAGTGCCCCTTCTTGTTGCATCCAAAGCAAATGATGTGATCTTTGATTCTTGTTTTGGTGGAGGTGAGAGCTTCTTCTTGCTCCGGTATTGAGGATGGTTCTTTCTCCCCCTCAATCCTTAACGTGGAGACTTTTTCTATTTCTTCCTTACTTGAAGATGTAGACGATTCAACTCTCTCCTCCTCTTCGGATGTTGAACTTGACTCAACTTCCGATTGGTCCTTTTCCTTGGACTCTTCTTCTTCCTGTCCTTGTGTCGAATTCTCATGTAGAGCTATTATCTTCCTCCATAGCTCATATGCATTCTTGTACTCTCCTACATTTGACACAATATGTGAAGATAATAAATTCAAGACGATTCTAGTTACCTCCTTATCCGCCTCCACTTCTTCCATTTGACTCTTGGTCCAATACCGAGGTCGGAGGTGTTTCCCCTTCTTGTCTGTTGGAGCTTCAAATAACACTTCTAATGCCGTCCAATGATTCCAATCCATTTGGAACCATGTCTCTGTTGGGGCAATCTATAGTCCGGAGTGACCATGTGTTTTGATGTTTGGGCAAAGGGTTTAAGTTAGGTTTCCTCTTGTGATTTAATATATGTATATGAGTGTGCAGGTGTGCAGGTTACACATATTGACTTAGCTGGACGGCTTTGGTACGGTGAAGGGTGGCATGGAAGCAAGCCGTGAGCTTGTGTGCACACCTGAGGGACAATGGATAGCAGAGACGATGAGCCGAGGGGCGCGAACTTCGAGGCATGCGTGAAGGATGGCATGGAGGCAAGCTGGATGCTTGTGTGCATATCTGAGGGACGGGAGCCAAAGATGAAGAGAGCGCTAAGGCAACAATCGATGTTGCTGGAGAAGAGTGAGCTGAGTCGTGAGGGTACGAGTGCTGAGGGAATGTAATCGGGAAAATCCTAGGGGTTGAATGCTATGGTAATTGTGATGAATCGGAGTAAATCGATAGACGATCGGAAAATTTTCGGATAAATAGAGAAATTACGCAGCAGAAAGAGAAAAACAATGTCGCTAACACAGTTTGTTTTACTTTGGTTCTGAGTCGCGGTCGGCTTCTACTCCAAGGCCCACGGTCCTTGACCGTTTACAATGGACAATTCTATATTCAAAGAATGTTTACACTTTGGAGTACAGATATAAAATTAAAAAGGAAGTTACAACACTTAAGAAATGAAAGCTTTCACCGACGACTGAAGTAGATGGAATTTCAGAGCAGCAGGTCGTCATCGGCACTTGAATCGCGAGTGCAGAACGTGCCGGAGCGTAACGCTTGAGCGAAAGTGTTAAGAGCGAGATTTGTAAGTTTTTTTTGAAGCCTTGGTGAACCCCCTTTTATAGTGGTCAGTGGGGCGCCTGTATCGAAGGGGGCGCCTGACACGTGGCCTCTCCTGCACGAACTCTAATCCGCAGGCTTGGTCAGCGCCTATCCCCTTCATTGAGGCGCCTGAGCTGACTGGGGCACCTGTGTTAACACAGGCGCCTAGCTTGACTTGGTCCAAAGGCTTTCGTGGTAATTTGCTTCGATGGCTTGGTTTGGCCTTGAACTGGGGCACCACAGGCGCCTAGCCCAGTGAGGCGCTTGAGCTGCAGAAGCACCGTCTCTTTATTTCCTACAACCAGGGTTAGTTCCAAAACACAAGAAGCAAATATATTAGACATTATTTACAGCCTAAGCTGTTTTGGTTCTGACTTTGGGTCTCCCAAATGAAACCCTAGGTCGAACCGACGCGTAATGTTCCCTCCTACGGGGAACGCGCCCTCACCTACTCCTCTAGGGAGAATTTACCTTTTTGCCAACCGGCTCCTCCGGTTGGACATTTGCCCAGCTTCACTCACCAGGTCTTCAGTGTTCAGTCCCTGACCAGGTCTTAGTGCCCTGCTTCACTCACCAGGTCTTAGTGCCCAGCTTCACTCACCAGGTCTTTTTGCCCAACCCTACGTGAGGACTTAGTTGCCCAACCCGTGGCCAGGACATAGTGCCCAATTCAAAGAACCAGAACTTAGTGCCTAGTGTACCTAGGACTTTCCTGTACACTTAATAAGCTTGTTAGATCACAACCAACTCTTAACTTCTGAACCCTTTGCCATTATCAAAACATAGGTTCGACTTTGGTGCTTCCGGCACCAATAATCTCCTCCTTTTTGATTTATGACAACACGGTTCAAAAAGTTAAGTTAAACAACATATTATAGCAATCTAACAATAGAAATTTATTTCCTCCTGAATTGCACATTCTCCCCCTGAAATTTTCAATGTCATGCGGGTTTTGTAAATTTTCTAAGTGCTAAGTGTTTTTCAAAATTTAGCAAAAGCTTTACGTTTTTAACTAAGTGTTTTTTAAAAGTAAAGCAAAAGCGTTTGCACTCACAAAAAAAACTTTCACACTTAGACAATTTTTGAGAAAGTTTTGCAATCTTTTTAGCAAGCTTTTTACACTTAGAAAATTTTCAAAAAATTTCTTGCAAGCTTTTTACACTTAAAAAATTGCTTGAAAAAAATCTTTTGCTTAAAACAATTTCACTTAGAAACATTTGTCAAAAAAAACATTTCAAAAGAATTCAGCTCAGACAAATTTTATTTACTAAGGAAATTTTCTTTAGGAATATTTTCAAAATAAACGCACTAAGAACTTTTTGAAATCCTTTAGTAATTTTTGGAAGTGCTTAGAACAATTTTAAAGTACTTAAAAACATAAAACAAACATTTGAATTACTTAGAAAAATTTAGGAAAATTTTGAAGTAAGTACTAAAAAAAATTTAGTAAAAATTTGATGTACTTTAGCAAAAACATTATTTTTAAGCACTTAGAAATACTTAGTTTTTTCTGAAAAAGAAAATTTTGAAAAATTTTCTCTCTTTTCTTTCTCTCCCGCTTTGCCATATATCAAAAAAAAAATTATTGTAATTCAATTTTGAATTAGAGCTACTTAAACAAATTGGAACTCCGTATTGAACCAACTCTAGTGAATTTCAACAAGTAATAAAAGAGGATCAAATCAATTTAAACCGATCTTGTTCGGGTTATATCTAACCCAGTTAGTTACTTACTAACTGTCATAAACAGTAGTTTTCGCTAGGGTTAGTTAAGTTAAGTGATCTGATCAAGTTAGATTTTCTAAGCTTGACATTTAACCTGATTGCTGTTCAACTTATATTTATTGTCCCAATTACTGCAGATGTACTAACTTAAAGCATCTTGAATCAAGGCATAGATCTAAGCATCTTAACCCAGTCTAGGTTATCATTCAAAAGTACCCTAAGGTGCTTGTGAGATGCTGACTTCTAGATCTATAGGTGCATGCAGTTCTAGGGTTATGACCTAATCTACGCCCATTTGCGAAAAAAACCCTGATTTTGAAAGGGGTAGTTTTTGAAAGAAAACTAAGTCGAAAAATCATTTTAACTTTCAACAACTTGATAAATGAAATGATAAATTTGCTAATTTTTCAAAAAAAAATTAAGAAAAAATAGGAAAAGTTTTAAGAAAACAATATATATCAGTCCTATTCTACTAAGCACAACCCTAACTGCCTTCTTAGTGAGCTAAACTCAGACTCAGGTAAAGGTTTAGTAAAGATATCAGCTAAGTTGGATTTTGAGTCCACGTGTTTAAGTACTATTTCACCCCTGACTACATGATCTCTTACAAAATGATGTTTAACTTCTATATGTTTTGTTCGGGAATGTTGAATTGAGTTTTTAGTCAAGTTGATTGAACTGATGTTATCAATATAGACTTGTGTTTGAGTGTAATCAAGTTGGAAGTCTTTAAGAGTGTGCATCATCCACAAAAGTTGTGCTATACATTCTCCTAGGGCAACATATTCTGCTTCTGTTGTGGACAGTGCTACGCAGTGTTGCTTTCTACTACACCAGCTGACTAAGCTATGTCCTAATAGTTGATAACTTCCACTTGTACTTTTTTTATCTAATTTGCACCCAGCATAGTCAGAGTCAGAATATCCTGATAATTCAAAAGTGGAAGTCCTAAGATACCAAATCCCTACATTTAGGGTACTCTTAATGTACCTAAGTACTCGTTTTAGGGCTGCTAAGTGGGATTCCTTAGCACAAGTTTGGTACCTAGCACACATTCTTACAGAAAATAAGATATCAGGTCTACTAGCGGTCAAGTAAAGTAGGCTACCAATCATACTTCGGTATAGCTTAAGATCAACAGACTTACCTTCAGGGTCACTATCAATTTTGTCATTTGTGGTCATAGGGGTACTTAAGCTTTTAGAGTTATCTATTTTAAATTTCTTTATTAACTCTTTAGCATACTTGGATTGGTGAACATAATTACCATCTCTAGTCTGTTTAATTTGTAATCCTAAGAAAAAGTTGAGCTCGCCTACCAAGCTCATTTCGAATTCACTTTCTATTATTTTTACAAATTCTTTTAGAAAGTTAGAGTTGGTGGATCCAAAAATTATATCATCAACATAAATTTGGGCAATAAAAATATCATTTTCTAAGGTCTTAACAAAAAGGGTGGAGTCAATTTGACCTTGGTTAAATTCCTTAGAAATTAGATAAGTTGATAAGCGTTCATACCATGCCCTAGGTGCTTGCATCAACCCATAGAGTGATTTTCTAAATTTAAAAACATACTCAGGTTTTTCTAGGTCCTCAAATCCTGGGAGTTGTCCTATATAAACTTCTTCTTTGATAAACCCATTTAAAAAGACAGACTTAACATCCATTTGGTATAGCTTGAACCCTCTATGAGCTGCAAAGGCTAACAATATTCTAATTGACTCAAGTCTGGCTACTGGGATATAGGTTTCATCATAGTCTAACCCTTCGACCTGACTGAACCCTTTAGCTACTAAGCGAGCTTTGTTTCTAACTATTTCCCCTTGATCATTTAATTTGTTTCTGAACACCCACTTAGTATCTATAACAGATTTACCCTTAGGTTTAGGTACTAGTTCTCAGACTTGGTTTCTTTCAAATTGGGCTAACTCCTCTTGCATAGCTATGATTCAATCAAGGTCAGGTAGGACTTCCTCTATAGTCTAAGGCTCAATTTTTGAAATTAATGCGATCTGACTAAGATTTCTATAGGAAGACCTAGTTCTGACTCCTAAGGTTGGATCACCCATAATTTGATCAGAAAAGTGATTGAGTATGGATTTCTTAGTTCTTCTAGTACTAGGTTCAACCTCAAGTCCAGCTGGACGGTTCGGTTCAGTGTTTGGTTCAACTACTTGGGTCGGTTCAGTTATTGGTTCAGTTGAGACCTCAGTAGTTGGTTCAAGAGTTAATTCATTTAGAGGTTCAACCAGTGATTCAATTGATGGTTCAATTGTTGGTTTACTGTCTTCCTGATCAATATTTGATTGGTTTAATTTTTGATTATCAGGTTTTGGTTCAATTTCCTCATCAAAAATTAAGTTAGTAGTTTCTTCAATTTTGTGAGTTTGTTTATTATAAACCCTATATGCTCTACTAATTGTTGAATATCCTAAGAAGATCCCTGGGGTTGACTTGGATTGAAACTTACCTAGGTAGTCCTTAGTGTTCAAGATATGGACTTTGCACCCAAAAACTCTTAGGTAGTGTAGGTTAGACAGTCTATGATAATATAGTTCATAAGAGGTTTTATTATGTCTTTTGTTAATTAGAACCCTGTTTTGGGTGTAGCATGCTGTACTTACCGCTTCTACCCAAAATTGATTAGCTAGGTTAAATTCATTCAACATGGTTCCAGCGGCTTCCTGAAGGGTTCTATTTTTTCTCTTCACTATCCCATTTTGTTGGGGGCTTCTAGGACAGGAAAACTCATGAATATACCCATTTATTTTGCAAAATTTTTCAAACCTTTGATTTTCAAATTCTCCCCCGTGATCACTTCTAACTCTTTTGATTTTAGTATCATTTTAGTTTTCAATCATTTTACATAAGTCAATAAATAAGTTCAAGGTTTCATCCTTAGTTTTTAGGAACCTAACCTAGGTAAACCTAGAGTAATTATCGATAATTACTAAGCAGTACCGATTCTCGCTTAGTGACTTGGCTCCATGTGAATCAAATAGGTTAAAGTGCAGGAGCTCAAGGTTTGGGTTAAGTCTGATTAAATTGATTTGTGAGCAGACTTAGTTTGTTTGCCTTGGTTACATGAGTTACAAATTGTGTTTTCAAAATTCTTAATTTTTAGTACACCCTTAATTAAACCAAATTGGATAATTTTAGAAATTAGTTTAACATGAGTGTAACCTAATATCCTATGTCAGAGGTTGGATTCTTCTAATTGAGTCAAGAAGCATTTTGGTACTAAAGATAAATTAATAGTATAAACGTTGTTTTTTCTAGTACCCTTAAGCATAACTTCTGAGTCTTGGAGATTTCTAATCAGACAGTCAGAGTTGGTGAATATAACTACGTAGCCAGTATCACATAGTTGACTTATACTAATCAAATTGAACTTAAAATTTTCAACCAAGAATAATTTCTTAATCACAAAATCAGGTTTGAGTTCAATGTTACCTGACCTAATGACTTTGAGTGTAGCATTGTTGCCAAATGCTACTGAGCCTAGGTTCTTGAACTTGATTTTGGTGAATTTCAATTTGTCTTCAATCATGTGTCTGGAGCATCCACTATCCAACATCCATTGATCCAAATCTTTATGTTCCTACACATAAAGTATTTATTTATTTGGATCCAATTAGAGTTAGGGATAGCTTAAATTGATTTTCACAACCTAGCCTGTCTCACCTAGTCTAGTGTTATCAATCACGTTAACCTTATGGATTTTGTAAGACGGGTTTTCAAAAATAAAGATTTTAATTTTGAAAAACATGGTTAATTTTAAAAACATTGAATTGATTTTGAAAGTTTTATAAAGTTTAAGTTTATTGATTTTGAAAAAAAATGTGTTGAATCTAAGATTAATTGAGATTTGTGTTAGATTCAAATTTAACAAGTAGTAAAGTGAATTTGGTTTTCAGTAATCAGCTTCCAGGTCTTGGCGAGGCACAAGGCCTTCTTTGGCCGTAGCCTTATTGGAACAACAACCCTTTCCTTGACAAAGTCTTTTACTGAAAATTCATCTTCAAGTTACTTCTTGAAAAATTTTGGTCTAACTAGTTTGTGTCTTGGATCGGTAGTTTCGGCTAGTTCCACCAGAAAGACTTCCTTAACGTACTATCATCTCATCTATGTTGTTCAAATTTCAACTTAATCATTTGTCTTTAATCTAACTAATCCTAAGTCTAAGCATGATAATTAAAATTGCAGAAGGAATTAAACAAGCAAGCAAATTATCTAATTATAAATATGGTCTTTATATTGGCTCCCCCTGGACTATAACCTCTATAAGGGTTAGGCAAGATGTGAATCTTGTCCTTAGGGATCCAATACTGGTTTGGTCCAGCTTGTTTACTTAAACATAGCTTGGGGACCCATGCTTGGACTTGGGTTCTAGATTGGTTCAATACAGAGTAATATGCACGTTGTCTTGATTTAGTTCGATAGCCTAATCCAGATCGGTTAAAAACGGACTTCTGCTTTCCAAGGATCATGTCAAGACTTTGGAACCCGAAGTGAACCATTCTAAGGCTACTCTGAGCTCCTTGACTTGAGTTTTCAAGGAGAAATTCTCTTCCTCGAGCATTTTAACTTGAGTTGAGTTTCCTTCTTGAATTTGCTCGGTCAAAGACCTTGAGTCGGCTTCCTCTTTCAAGCGTTTTACTTTCTGTCGGAGGGACTCGACCTGGATCTTGGATTTCGCTAAGTTACGAAATAAATAAGAAATTAATTTTGATAATTCATATTCTGAGTAACCTCTTATCGTGATTTGCCTATTCTCCGAGATTGTAAATCTTCCGTCGTCCGGGTCGACTCTGATCCGGAGTTGACGTCTTCCGAGGCGGTTAGGGCGAGGAGATTCGCGTGCGGGACTTCTTCTTCTTCTTCGGAAGAGGATTCATCCCAGGTGGCTTAGAGAGTCTTCTTCCTTCGCGCCTTCTTGGTCTCCTTCAGGTTGGGGCACTCTGACTTGAAATGCCCCTTTTTGTTGCATTTGTAGCAAGTAACGTTGTTCCTGCTCTTCGAGCTCGTTGAAGGTTCTGTTGGATCTTCCTTTCTTCGGTTCGATTTCTTCTTGCTCGTTTGGTGCTTTAGTTCTTTGTAGTAGTCCCGAGCTAGACGAACCAACTTGGGTCGATCCCCTTCACTATCTTCTGATTCCGAGTCTGAGTCGGACTCAGGTGCTAGTTGGGTCTTCTTCTTGGGAGCTTTCCCTTGAGATTTATCTGCAACAAAAGTTATACCTTTCTCGATCAAGGTAGTGTTAGTCTATTCGTGCAATTCTAGTTCAGAAAAGAGTTCGTCTAATTTGATTTCAGATAAGCTCCTTAAAACTTTGTAGGCATCTATCATAGACGCCCACAGTGAGTTTCTCAGAAAAAAATTTAGCGTATACCTTATCAGGTCACGGTTTTCAATCTTGTGACCTATCGTGTGCAGCCCGTTCATCAGCTCCTGAATTCTGGCGTGGAGTTGGGCTGCAGTCTCAACGTCGTGCATCTTGATTGTATAGAGTCTGTTCAGCAACAGATCTCTTTTGTTGATCCTCATGTCGGAAGTGCCTTCGTGCAGCTCGATTAGCTTGTTCCAAAGCTCCTTCGCGCTGTTGAAGGGTCCCACCCGGTTCAGCTCCTCCTTGGTTAAGCCGCATTGCAAAGTTTGGGTTGCCTTTACATCGGTCTCGATTTTCTTCTTTAGTGGGTCGTCCCACTCGGTATAATGTTGCACCACACCTTGTGCATTTTTGGAAATCTCCAGCCTAGACTGGATGATTATCCACATGTCCACCTGAGTTTTCAGATGGACTTCCATCCTGCTTTTCCAGTAGGAGAAGTCTTCTCCACTGAAAAGAGGAGTTCTGGCAGTATTGTACCCCTCTTGCATGACCATTGAATGTTTTTGAAAAATAATTACAAGAAACTTGTCCCAAGACTGGTGTTGCACCAACCTCGATTAACGAGAAACTTCGAGCGAAAGACAAAAAATTCGTAAATCCGAAAAGAAATTCTCAAACTGGTGGTTGCACCAAGTTTGAGCCACCCGCTCTGATGCCACTTGTTGGATCGGAGTAAATCGATAAAGGGGAGTGAATATCGATTGGAAAATTTTCGGATAAATAGAGAAATTACGCAGCGGAAAGAGTAAAACAAAGTCGCTAACACAGTTTGTTTTACTTGGTTCGGAGTCGCGGTCGACTCCTACTCCAAGGCCCACGGTCCTTGACCGTTTACGATGGACAATTCTATATTCGAAGAATGTTTACACTTTGGAGTACAGATATAGAATTAAAAAGGAAGTTACAACACTTAAGAAATTAAAGCTTTCACCGACGACCGAAGTAGATGGAATTTCGGAGCAGCAGGTCATCGTCGGCGCTTGAATCGCGAGTGCAGAACGTGTCGGAGCGTAGCGCTTGAGCGAAAGTGTTGAGAGCGAGATTTGTAAGTTTTTTTTTGAAGCCTTGGGGGTGAACCCCCTTTTATAGTGGTCAATGGGGCGCTTGTATTGAAGGGGGCACCTGACACGTGGCATCTCTTGCGCGAACTCTAATCCGCAGGCTTGGTCAGCGCCTATCCCCTTCATTGAGGCGCCTGAACTGACTGGGGCGCCTGTGTTAACACAGACGCCTAGCTTGACATGGTTCAAAGGCTTCCGTGGTAGTTTGCTTCGATGGCTTGGTTTGGCCTTGAACTGGGGCGCCTATATCCATACAAGCGTCTAGCCCAGTGAGGCGCCTCCGCTGCAGAAACACCGTCCCTTCGTTTCCTGCAACCAGGGTTACTTCTAAAACACAAGAAGCAAATATATCAGACATTATTTACAGCCTAAGCTATCTTGGTTCTGACTTTTGGTCTCCCAAATGGAACCCTAGGTCGAACCGACGCCTAATGTTCCCTCCTACGGGGAACGCGTCCTCACCTACTCCTCTCGGGAGAATTTACCTGTTTGCCAACCGGCTCCTCCAGTTGGACTTTTGCCCAGCTTCACTCACCAGGTCTTCGATGCCCAGTCCCCGACCAGGTCTTAGTGCCCAGCTTCACTCACCAGGTTTTATTGCCCAACCTTACGTTAGGACTTAGTTGCCCAGCCCGTGGCCAGGACTTAGTGCACAATTCAAAGAACCAGGACTTAGTGCCTAGTGTACCTAGGACTTTCCTGCACACTTAATAAACTTGTTAGATCACAATCAACTCTTAATTTCTGAACCCTTTGCCATTATCAAAACATAGGTTCGACTTTGGTGCTTCCGGCACCAACAAATTGTACTTGGGAAGGAAACCTAGGTAGGATAGTCGACTGGTGTTCTGACAGTCGACTAGTAAATCCCACAGAAAGTTCAGTCGACTGCTGTGGGGGCAATCGACTGGTAGCAGCCAGAATTCAAACGTTGGGCTTGCAACGGTCGAATCTGAGTGGGGGCAGTCGACTGGTGGCGGCCAAAATAGACTTAAGCTCTATTTAAGATGGCTTCGTTTTGGCTGGAACCTCTAACGAATTTGGCTTTGGTTAAGAACCAAATAGTAGTCTTTGTGCTCAGAGATGTGCTTGGGATTATGACGAAGTTTCTCCACCCACAAAAAGCTACACGAGCTAGCCGGAGGGCATCCGGGCAGTGATCCGCCGAAGGATCAAAGGATCGTCTACCTTACGGACAACCGTGGAATAGGTGCAGCATCTCTGAACCACGTAAACGGTAACGCGTTAGCATTGTTTTATTTGTATTTGTTTATTCCGCTTGCGCTTGCTAACGTGTAGGTAGAAGAAATCGAAAATTGCTATTCACCCCCCCTCTAGCAAGACGTACACGATCTAACAAGTGGTATCAGAACAAGGTTCGCTCATCTACGGACTAACCGCCGGGAGAGCAAAGGTGCTAGAGGAAGATGTGCTCGGAAGGTCCACTAGGATGGGATATCCGGATTCCACCTCCATACGACCGAGACGACTTCAACTATTGGAGGAAGAGATTGGAGACATATTTTCAAATGGATTTGGACCATTGGACCGCTCTAGAACTTCCATTCGAAGCTCCAACGGACAAGAAAGGGAAACGCCTCTGACCTCGGTATTGGACCAAGAGTCAAACAGAAGAAGCGGAGGCGGATAAGGAGGTAACAAAAATTGTGTTAAATTTATTACCTTCATATATTATGTCACATGTAGGAGAATACAAGAATGCACATGAGCTATGGAGAAGAGTGATAGCTCTACATGAGAATCCGACAGAAGGACAAGAAGAAGAGGAGAAAAAGGACCAATCGGAGGGTGAATCAAGTTCAACATCCGAAGAGGAGGAGAGAATTGAATTGTCCACATTTTCAAGTGAGGAAGAGATAGAAGAGGTCACCATCTCAAGAATTGAGGGGGAGAAAATACCCCCATCAATACCGGAGCAAGAGAAAGCTCCTACCTCCACCAAAACAAGAACAAAAGACCATATCATTTGCTTTGGATGCAACAAGAAGAGACACTACAAGGACAAGTGTCCACTAGGTAAAAAGAAGGTAAATCCTAAACCCAAGTCAATTCATTTAGATTCTAACATGGGTTATAGGAATGAGGAAGCCCAAAAGAAAAAAAAAGAATATTCAATGCTTCACACGTGGAGAGCTAGGACATTATTACACTAAGTGTCCAAAAAAGGAGAGCTAAAGAAATTGGGACATTTGAGAAGATGGGAGAAAGAAGAAAAGAAAAGGAGCTCAAGTCAAGGGGGAACTTCAAAGGTAAACGGGAAGGTAACTCCTAGTTTAAAGTTAAATCAAATTTCAAATTCTTATATGCTCATTAAGAATAATCATGAATTTAGATATCATGATAGAAGTAGACTTAATATTATAGATCAAAATCCTAGGAAAAGTATACATCATGAAAAATCCAAAACCTTAGGACCTAAGGATCATGACATTAATCCCAAGAAGGGGAGACATATGCCCAGAAAGATAGGTAGGTCAAGGGATGTCCAAGGTGGACATGTAGATTCTAGGGTTAAAAGCCTAGAAAGGAAAAATCAAGCTTTGAGGGCAAGACTTGATAAATTGGAGAAAACCCTAGGAAGATTCACAGTTGGATCTAAGGGTTTAGATATGATGTTGGGTGGTCTAAAACCCAACAATGATAGATCGGGATTGGGATACCGGTCTAAGGGAGTGTTTGGGAGAACTTTTGCTTCTTGAAAAGTGATTCTTGTAGAGATTATCTTGAAGTTAGTGAGAAGCTAAAGCATGGAGTGTTTGAAAATAAAAGCTAAAAGCTGATACAAAGTAAAGTTTGAGTGTTTGGTGAATAATTGCTTCCAAGCTTAATTTTTAGTTAAATGACAACAATATCCTTAAACTATATAAATTATTTTTTTTAATTATCTAAATATAATTTGGATACACTATCAATAATGTTTTATATATTTATTATTATATTTTGAATATTATATCAAAATTAATTTTTTTTAATAATATATATGTTTAAAAAATATATAATAAATAAAAATATAAATATAAATATAAAAAAATAAAAAAATTTATATAAATTTATAAAAAAATTATGAATATATAAATTACATGAAAATATAAAATTTTATTTAAAAGTATGGTGACAATTATGTAAAATGATAAATTATTAAGGGTATAAATATCTACTTTTAATTCTAGACCATAAGCAAAAAAGCAGAAGCAGAAAAAAAACATCAAATTCTTGCTTCCAGCTTTTGGCTAAAAGTTATAGAAGTTAAAGCAGAATCTGGTATTCACAAACACTCAAAAGTGCTTCTATGTAGCTAGAATCTAAAAAGCAACTAACAGAAGCTCTCCCAAACACTCCCTAAGAACTCCAAGACCAATGGAAAGAAATATGCTAGGGTAGCATATAACTATGACAAGGAGAAGAAGTCCAAAAATGGTAAGGGGGTGTCATTTAAAGGGAAAAAGAATGACTTAACCAAGGACAAGGTGTCTAAGGTTAAGAAGATTAAGTTTGTAGGCCAAGAGTCACCAGAGGTACACCGGTGTGACCTAGTGGTTGTTAAGTCACCTAGAGAAGTGGCTAGGGCTAAGAGCTCAAGAGAGAGCTCTAGAAGCCTTTGGGATATATGGTGAATGGATCTCGGGAGATATTCTCCTAGAGGTCTAGAAGGACCATGGAGTGTGCCAAAAAAATGAGAGACGGACTTGAGTCTCAATTCTTGGGTTTTGACACGATGGTTTTGAGTTTTATGCATGGAAATAGGAAATTGGGATCATATTGCATGAAAATGGATCGACGCCGATAGTCAACCGACAGTCGATAGTTAACCAATAGTCAACAAACAGCCGATAGCGATCGGGCGCCGATCGGCCAGCAGCCGACGCAGCCGGTAGCGATCGGGCGTCGATCGGCCGGCAGCCGACGCCAACAGTCGGCTGCCGGTGTTGCACCCCGACTGCTACGTGGACATCGACGCCGACGTCGATATTGCCAACGAATATTTTTTTAATTTAATATTTTAATTAAAATTTTAAAAAATTAAATAAATTTAATTTAAAATTTAATAAAATTATCTAAACAAATTCTAAAGAGTAATATGATAAAATATTATATTATGTTATAGATTATCATCTTCAAACAAATAAGATTTTATTTGATTACTTAAATTAAATCAAACAACTTTAGTTTATGTTTGATTCCCCATTATCTTGATTATGTGATTATTTGATAATCACGTAACTAAGATTATATATGATAACTTGAACCAAATACAACCTAAGAAGTTTCACTTTCGACTGAAATCTATTTCGCTTAGATATTCATTCAGCTTGATCCAGTTGAAAAATCTCTATCAAATGAATTTTGATAAATCGAAAAAATAAAAAGAAAATAAATTTTAATAGGCAAAGCACATAAATCAACGCTCATCCATCGTAAAGTCCAAACTGCTTTGTTCTACCGAATGCTTAGTTTTGCTGGCAATAATCAGAGAGGCAAAGTTCTGTACCATTTAACTAAATACTAGTTTAACAATAAGAATTTTCTGAACCCAAATGAGAACTAATAAATCGAACTAATTGTAATAATCATCCAGTAGTGATCCAGCATCTCTACTGCTTACTTCAATTACTTGTGGATAAAATAGATAGATCATGATCTAACTAACCATTTCAAAGATTTTGCAAAGAGAAGATGAAATATGAAAGTTGCCAAGAAATCAGACACACAGATTATGGATAAAAATTCCATGCTCGAAAGGTAAATGGAGGAGAAGATCTATTAGTTATTGACTCAAATGCAAAAAGCATCAAACTTATTGAGTCAACAAAATGGAGCTATTCAAAGCAACTGTTATCTCTAAAGTGATTGGCTCTACTAAACAACATCAGTCTGTAATAAGTTGGCTACCAACAAATCTGTATTTGTTATTGATCAGTTAATAGAAGAGTTGTCAAATAATTGCAGGTTGACAGGATCAATATAGGCATTAAAATGGAGTTCTGTAGTTGGGGCTTTTGGATTTGGCTCAAAATTGGTTATTGAATAACACAATTAGTTGAGGTAAGAAAATCTCAATTGATTTCCATGTGATCCCAGAGATCCACCAAAATTTATGGAAAATATGGAGGTAGAAATCAATGAAAACAAATCTGAGAGTTCAGTATATGTTTCGGTGAACAATAATCAACAAATACAAATCCATGTGTTGCAAAAGGTGATAACACTCACATCAAATGTCCCTCCACAGTCCGCCCCAAGGCTTGTGGAAGGGTAGTAAATCATGGTACCGAGTGGTCTTCTAGATGGGAGGAACTTATTCCCTAAGGGAATGAACTCCAGGAGATTCGAATCTTACTCCTGTGTTGCAATTCAACCACCCGAGTACCAACTCGGTTACACCAATGGGGACAACAAATACAGATCCATGATGCTTAGAAAGGTGACGCATCACTATTGACTAAGGAACAGCTTGTTGCAAGAATAGTAGCTTTCTCAACTAATATGAATTGCAATACATGTTTTGTGTTAATTTTAGATTAAAACACCATGTAGTAGTGTATCACTCTTACATCCAAACTCTAAAAGACAAAATACAATTGATGTGCACGTTGGCTACTAAGAATAAAGGCATCCATCAATAAGCAACAACAAAAGCACAGGAAAAAAATCCAGTTCATCTAAGCATGGCAATGACAAATTGCAAAAAATCGCTCTCATAGATACAGTAAAAACAAAGAACACAGCAACATAACCAGAAGACTTATATCAGAAATAATGATATCGTTGCTTGACAGATCCATGAACAATCTCAAGTCTTTGACATAAAATATGAATGAAAAAATTACACCGACTCTGCTACGAATGACAAATAGTACACAGGCTAAACTTTCATGTCTTATCCACACATGAGAGGATCAGAATAACATATAAATTCCCAGAAACACTTATCATGCACTATCAAGGAGGAATTCAGAAAGAGATTTTGTACTAATGAAGCATTCTTCAACCGTCGAAGCTTATATATCCCCAACAACAGATTATAGCATTCACTACATTAACATCTTTGGGGCCGATGAGTTGCCCATGACTATGAGTGGATGGTATCAGTAAAACCAAACTAGGAAATTCCAGAAAAGAATCACACAAGAAGAAAAGTGTGCGGGCTAAATATCATCACTGACCTTCATTGGGAAACATATTGTTGCGCTCTTGAAGCCATACTAGTAACCTGGGCATGAACCAAAGTAGCACGACCCTTAGCTGCTGTCGCTCGGTGAAAAAATTGCTCCCTTGACAATGTTCGCACAGTCCTCAGATATGAATCGAACGGTATTGCTCCTTCCTGAACAGCCTTATCCAGAGCATAGATTGTGTCCTCTATTGCTATGTCAGCAGCAGTGCACTCCGTCATCTGCCTTGACAGGCCATCAACAGGCTCGAAGACATCATCCACATCTACCCCCTCACGACAACGCCGACACAGCTCCTCATTCTCTCTAACCCATCCCTCGAGCAAGTCCGAGTTCATGAGAACAAGCTGCAGCTGTTGCTCCAGGCCCTCCTTCTCCTGAATCATTTCCTGGAGGCCACGGCTGAGCTCCTGCTGCCGCCTCCGCAGCTCGGCCTGTGTAGAGAAGAGGCCTTCCATCTCGGCCTCTTGAGAGTGGCGAAGCGTCGCCATGTCAGCATGGACGGACTCCAGGATCTTGGAGATAGCATTGCGGCGGTAGACTTCAGAGGGGTCCTCGGTTGGGCGAGCTGAGAAGTGGGCCTGCGACGTAGGGGGAGGAGGAAAACGTGTAGGCTCGCCACCAACGCTTCCGTATGGGGATGAAAAGGAGGGAGAGGGGGAAGGGGCGGGAGGAGAGGGCGTGTGGCTCGGACGGGTGTACAGAGGGGGGTCGATGCCGAAGGGGTGGGAGAGGGATCGGACTAGATCGACGAGGTTGGAAGCAGGGTAGACCCAAGATCGGAGGTAAGGAACCGCGTCCTCGCGGACAAGGCCGGAAGGGTCAACGAGAGAGTGCCCAGGCTTGACGAGCATGTCGCGCGTAGGGGTAAGGTAGACGGCAGGGGGTCGGCGCGGGTAGAACTCGAGAAGCCAAATGACGACGGGAAGGTGGTACACGGCACCGCGGAAGGAGATCGGCATGGTGCCCTCGGCCTGGAGGAGGTGTGCCGAGCGTCCGTCGTTGTGGGTGAACGAGGAGGCGCGTGGGCGGAGGGAAGGGAAGGCCCCCATCAGGGCGACCAAATGCTGGCGGATGTGCCACTTCACGTCCTCCGCGTAGGGCAACGCAGACGGTCCCCGTTGCGACAGGGAATTCGTGAGGAACTGCTGAACTTGCTGGATGCTGAGCTCCGAAGCCGGCGGTGGAGGAGCCATCGCCGTCGGGCGGAAGGATTCGGAGGGAGGCGCTAACGCTTCCTGTTCCTTGATCGGTCGTCTTTTCCTTGCAGAGGAAGGGTTTGTCCGAGATCGGTGCGCGACGAGTCTCTCGCACCTTCGCTTTCTAGGAACGTCTCTTCGAGTTATCGGATCAAATTCGAGCTGAAGGGAAACCCGAACCGAATGGGCCTTCAAGTTCAAGTCCAACTGTCCAAATTCCAAAAGAAAAACAGAGGATCTTTTTTAATTGATAAATGATTATTCTCTCAAAGTTGATATTCATTTGTTATGAATATAGGGTGATATTTTTAAAACGTCCATAACAGTAACTATTTTAAAAATATCTTTATTTCAACACAAATTAATATAAATTAAATTATTTTTTAATTTAATTTCATTTAAATAATATACATATAATAAACTTTTTACTAACTTAACTAATATTACTTAATTTTTTATAAAATTATTTTAAAATGATTAAAATCATAATAAAAAAATAAATGGCTACAAAAAGTAGTTATATCTATTAATTAGTTGTTATAATAATTTTATATTAATTTTAACTATCTAAAAAAATTAATATAATTTCAATACTATTGAATAAGTTCATAAATAATTTGTTTATATAAATTTTTAATCAAATTGAATCTATAACACAAAAGCATTTTCATTATAAGAAAATATAATAGGATACTTTTAACGGTAAATTACAGAAAATTCACCAATCTCCATCTGATCTTTACTTCCACTCCCCATTTGATAAATCCTTTGCATTTACTCCCTGATGGATTGAGTATAAAAGAGTGAAAATTGAGTATACATCAGTGAAAAATGAATATAAAAGAGTGAAAAGTGAGTATAAAAGAGTAAAAATTGAGTATACAGTTTCTTGATGGGGTAGATGCAACCTTACATACTCAAATTTCTAACTTTTATACTCAACTTTCTTCAAATAATACTCACAGAACTGTCTTGTCAATCCCATCAGGAACTACATGTAAAGAAAACTTTGAATAGAGACTGCATGCAAAGTTGAGTTTTAACTTGGGGAGTTTAAGAAAATTTCCCTTACTTTTAACTTTTAAAAAACAAAAACAAAAGATGGGTAAATTTTCCTAAACTCCCCACTTACCAAGTCAACTTTGCATGCAATCCCTACCCAAACATTTCTTTGCATACAGTCCCTGATGTGATGTTTGGTGAGTATTATTTGAAGAAAATTGAGTATAAAAGTTAGAAAACTGAGTATGGCAGTTTGCAACCACCATATCAATAACCCTGTACTCAATTTTTACTCTTTTATACTTAAGTTTCACTCTTTTATACTCAGTTTTCACTGATGTATACTCAATTTTCACCCTTTTATACTCAGTTCCATCAGGGAGCAAAAACAAACAAAAACTTGTGTGGGGAGTGAATGCAAAATTTCACTCCCCATTAGGGATTTAAAGCAACTTTACCGACAAAAGATACTCTTTTCATGATTTTGCTAATTAAGAATGCACTTTTAATTTTTACCTTTTTAAAAAATACAAATTCTACTAAATTAAACATTTTATTTAGAATTTATTATTTGAAAGTATATAGATCTAGTGAATGGCTTTCTTGGACAATTTGTCTTTTTCTTACTTATGAAATTGTACGAACATGGACTTTCATTGGTCAACTAATTTGTTCCTGAAATACTTTATGAAAAATCACATTTAAATATTGTAAATGTTTTTATAATAAAACTATATAGAATTTATATATTGAAAACTGGAAATGTCAGCTAGATGATTCAGTGGTACATTGACAAAGTGAAGATAAACCAAGTTAGAGGGCTTTCACTTATTGTCATTAAGATTAAATTGAATTACAAAGTCTCTAATTATATAGCACATTCCCTTGAAAAAAAATTCCTCCCATCCCTAAGCACTTGACGGTAAATTATAAATTAACCTCATGATTTATCTAAAGACGTGAAACATCTGAGATATTACGTAATTATCTTTTACTTTAAAAAAAACAAAGCACATTCTAGAACATTGAATATCATCACAAACAAAAGTTATTTTGAATGCTAACTCTTTTAGCATTTGCACTTGAATTGCTACCAAAAAAAATTTATCCCAAGAGGAACATAAAAAGATCAAATTTAAGACTGTTGTAACTCCAATTTGTAAATTTGTCGCCCCCAAGGCCCATCCTTACATGGAATGTTCGATCAATGTGAAAGATAGATCGATACATTATTACCTTGGTTTTGGATGATTTGCCTTGGAGGTGTGCATTGTTGGCTTTCATGAATTTACAGCAGATTCATATGTCCTCCCCTGGCGGTAACTCCGCAAGCTTTGGGGAAGTGCCGAGGACTCTTTCCATGTCAAAGCGAACTTCAATGTTGCGAATACTGTACCCAACTACCATCAGCCAATAAAGCAGGTTAGCGAGTTGGGGAGCGCTTGTTTCTGTCACTGATGTCTGAAAGAGGCAAGAGTAAGCTTTGAAGTCAAAGATAAGTGTATCAAGAAAATATAACCTTGCCAATAGCAGCAGGTTTGTGATATTTGTTTGCTTAGGTATGTTACTAGCTCCTAAATTTTCCCAGTTGTGGTACCCTTTTTTTTTTTTTTTTTTTTTTTTTGCAGAATAGCTCCTAAATTTTTCCTGCTGATCGCAGTTCATTATGATTGGAGTTAATTTATCCACTAATTTTCACTACAAAACAAATTCATAAACAACCACCAATGTCTAAAGTTTACAATCACTATACAATTATTTATCGTTTAGTCATGGGAGTGACAGTATTCGCCACTGAGAATGCTGTTGTTACATGAGTGACAATGCTTCATCAGATAGTCATCTAACCATCCACAATATGATGTTTCCTTTAAATAAGAGCTATTTCACAGTAATTTGTGTGAGAACTAGAATATGGCGAGTGTTGCGCATTCATTCATGCATATGTTACCAAACAGAAGAGCAAATCTTCTGAAGGGAACTGGAAGAAATAGAACCAGAAATTTATATCCACAAAAACCTTAAGAGTAGTTTTTTTTCCTTCTCTGTAAACTAATGTTTCATAAAAATCTCTAGATGAATGCCTAACAGCAGCATAATAACTATGGAAGTAACAAAATCCATTTCAATGATAAGGACAGAGGTGCACATCCTCAACTCCTTAAAATGCACGATATGAACCGTGGGACATGTGAGATAATATATTAAAAATGCAAAGTTAACTTTATTGAAATAGTGAGAGAAGTGCTAGGATTCATAGCCTCCAACCAGAGCTGTGTTTTAAAGGAAGGACATCTTGGAAAGAGAATTGGATCTTCTCTTCTTCTGGCAGTTGGAAGTCGTGTATGCTAGAAGCAGTTTGATCAACCAAAGATATAAGGGTTGTAAGAGAATTTCAAGAATGAAAGTGATCACGCAATGTAATACTACACCAAACACGCACATGTAGATTTAACCATGCAGAATGAAACATGAAAGATATCAAGAAATCATAAACAAATCTAACCTTCATTTGTGCAGGATCAGAAACAGCCAGAAGGCGCTTTATAAAGGTATTCATAGCAAAAACAACATCTTCTCCAGCACTGCTTGTCAGTTCCTGCAGAAAGTGATCGTGCAGATGCTTAGCATATTACAAAGAGTCAACGTTAAGACTACATAACCTCTTAGAATATTATAAAGAGTCAATGTTAGGACTACAGAAAACTTCAATCTCTACCAGATGCTGGGAACCAAAGACTCGACTTGCAATCCATGTTAGGTCATTAAAACTACTCGTGCATGTTTTGAAATTTGACCATGTAAATTGGCATAATAAGGGACCCATTGAGCCCCTATGCTCCCTCCCTTAAAATTGAGCTGATGATTTTCTGTAGTAAAAATTAAATAGTTCTAATATAAACCCCTAACTGTTGTAGACTGATAAGTTTCAAGGTACAATTAGTTGAGCATAGTTTTTTCAGACTTGCAGACATATCTCCAGCTAAACTACACCATATTTCCAATCAAATAAGTATGATGTGAATGATCAAATTCATTTTCATTTATTGTAGCTTATCTCATTTTTTCTACAATACAGTCTCTTGCAAAGCAAGGTAAGGCTGTGTATAATAAATCTTTCCCTAGTACCCCGCATTGGTTGGAGCTTTAAGCACCGGACTACCCTTTTTTTTTTCTTACAAATGTGTGGACATTAGTATAATAGTTTTAATTAAGAAAGTGGTGATGCCCCTCTCTAGTCTATCCTACATAATTTATGAGAAAAATATAAACAAAAGCATTGCCTTGTTGACCCACCTTGGGACATCAGTCATGCTTTGAATAAAACTGAAACATAAGTTTATAAATTAAAAATAAAAAAGATAAGAGGCTCACAAAAAATTAATTGAAAGTAATTCAGAAATATGAGGTAAAAAAATATAAACTTGTAAAGATATAAATTCTCCAGAAAAATACATAAATTCTGGCATTAAAATATTAGGACTTTATCAATTAGAAAGTTGAAATAGGACAAACACATAGTTAGCCAACATATTGGGTTATATAGTTAAGTGCTGGCATAGACATGTTAATCGACAATCAAGCTATGTAAAAAATAGCAGTTACCTATTTTGGATTCCACTATAGCTACCAACCCCAACCACAGTAGATCATAAATCCACTAAGATCAATTGATTCGACAATGTTACCCGTGGAAGATGGGTGTTTGATGTTAACAATGTGAGTTCCCATAGCTGTTCACAATGCCAACTATCATTGCTAGCAACTAGTCCATTCAATTCATGTAATGTTTCAAACAAACAACAAATAGTTATTCAGAGTAGGCTATATGAATTCTTTCAATTTGGTAGTTCATATCTTGAGTTAAATAAAAGACATGTAAATTTATTTCATTGTATTAAATCATCTATTATGTACCTCTATCCATCATCTTGATACTTCCAGTAAATAACAAAAATAGATTATCGTTCTGTTTTGAGTGACAAAGTGACAGTAACAAAGTTCCAAAATAGCTTCAGTTGCATAAAGTTGTCTTCATAATTAATATTGTCTTATAGAATTACTTTTGTATAAATCCCACAGGCAGCTTCAGTTGTATAAAGTTGTTTTTCAATTTTTAGTATGGCAACCTAATCTATCAATGCCATGATGGCAGAACCAAAACAGTATAGATAAGCAGTTAGCCAAAAACATAAAGTACTCAGACTGAGGCAGGCATTCATGTCAGTCCAAGGGCACAAACAACCCATCTATTGTAAGGAACCTAAATGTGATAGCCACCTAATTTAACAGGTTTGATATATACAGGAATCATGACAAAACTAATTACCAAAACCTTTTAAACCATTTGCTGAGATTAACTCAACTATTATGTTCTAATGTATTTCACAAACAAGGTGGTTCCTCTAGCATACAAAACTAATACAAAATTCTTTTAGAAAGTTGCTGAAAGTTTTGTGGGATACTCATAAATGAAAATATGAATATAACAAGAGAACATTGTGCACACACCCGAAGCTTTACTTGTGGAATGTTAGATAGGAGGGCGAGTATGAACAGATCCATGGAGGTAGGAAAAGAAATGCATTGAACATGAAGCAGTCATGCCCAATTCTAAGCAACAACGTGCCATTACATCTAGAAGAATATAGGTAGATACATGTTCAAGTAAATACATGGTGCATGACAAGGAACCAAATGTTTAGTTGTGTCATCCATTGGACATAAACATTATACACCAATAAAAGGTAGATAACAAGATGCAAAAGTAGAAATTTTTTGCTACATTGAAAGGTAAATTTTGCAATAAGTCATGAACAAAAAGCATATAAGGGTCCATATTTGGAATTGTTCTAAAAATCGGCCTAGGCGGCCGCTTAGGCACTAGATGTCAGCTAGCCACTCTAAAAACATATTAGTCAACTAGCCTACGCGGCCTTGGCGCCTAGGCGGGATAAGGCAGCCCTAGGCGCAGCGGAAATAGTATAAGTTTTCATGATTTTTTTTTAGTTTGGGCTTTTAAATTTAAAGACCAATTAAAATAAAATTGAAATATAACCTTTTTTTTGTATTGGGCTTAAGTTTTATAAACCCTAAACTTTGATCCAATAAGAAAATTGATTTGTTGGCTTGCTCTAGCAGCTAGCACCAAACTCCATCTTTACGTAATGAGTAACCAAAGCTGGAGAAATAAGAGTGAATGAAAAAGTCCACATTTTGGAAAAATCAGAGTTAAAAGAAATAGAATAAATTTGTAATATTTTATTAATTGTGTAATTTTGAACTCATTTAAAAGTTGGTGTTATTGTGTTGGAGTTATAGAATGTGATTTCTTATGTAATTTATGTTGATACTATAAAATCCGCCTAGGATTAGTCTCCGCCTAGGCGGCCTGGGCACTAGGCATTGGCCTGACGCCCGACTAGCGCCTAGCAAATTTTAGAACAATATTTTGAAATATGTTTTTAACAGAATTTCAAGATTGACAAATAGAACATTTGATAAAATAGTCATACCTTTATATTTTGAGGTTCTAGGTTTCGTAAGTACTCCATAAGTTCATTGTGTCCATTTGAAGACTTCTTTGCAACTTGACGATTTAATTCCTCTATTTCTGCTTCAAGATATTCTATGTATTTTACAGCATCTATTTTTTCAGGACCAGTTACACTGTTCCATCTGATAACTTCTCCAGTCACCTTTTTCTGTGTACCAGGTGCATGATCTGAATCCTTCTGCGCCATTTTAAGAGGTAAAATATATGACAGATCAGTGGGAAAATTTCTCTGAGAAAATCCTCGAGACAGGGAAGAGATGAAGCAAACAGTTAGCATGACAGTAAACTAAAGGAAATAATAAACACTTCATAAGCATGCTTAGGAAAAGCTGAACTCTCAGGTTAAAACTTCATAAAGGTATCAGGCTCAGGTTTCTTAAGCATTTCCTGAGATAAACCTGAGAAAGTTAAATAAAGCTAGATTCAGCTCCACTTGTTGCAGCTCTTCATGACAATAGTCAAATCCTAATATCATTATGAGTACTGATGAGTAAGTTTCTAATTGGATTGAAAAAACACTGAATAGTTATAAATAGATTACAGAATCATTACAAATGCATGCCAATTAATTTGGAAATAACCATAATTTGTGTAACATGGTGATTTTGTTTGGCGTATCAAGAAACTGCAAATCCTTTAGCTTGACTTCAGTTTCCACCCAATCAACAAAAATCCTTCAATTATTCTTCTCATCTAGCTCTATCCTAGAGAGGCATAAGCTATTCAAAATATTCAGAATGTTTAGATCTGTGATATAGTTAATATTGATGTAAAAAAAGTAAGAAACAAATGTCATCTAGATCGGTAACCCAAAAGCATAGTCTGCCAAACTGAGTATAAAAAGTGAATGCATTTTTGAGACAAAGTAGACATTGCAAGAAATAACAACATAGCAATGATACGAAGGCTCACACTTTTCTCTTCTGGATCAGGAAGGGAAATCTGTTCTACACTTTGCTGCAATTCCAAACGGTATTGTGCATTCCTAAACATGTAACCAGTCATCAAAACACTATACATAAGTTGTGCCAGGTTTTCTGCTACCTGTAATTAGAACAAAATACTCAATACTCAGCAATAAATAATCACTTTCATTACTTCACAGAACTATCAAGATTACAATTACACTACGCTAGCGTGTCTAATAAGTAAAAGAACAGTAATTTAAATGAAAGCATCAGGTCATGATTGTACAAAAATACAAGGTTATCGACATGCCGCAAACACTTTGTTAAGTATGCTAATGAGGAAACTGAAAAGGAAATTTGAAAAGTTGCAATACAGTACCGTAGTAACAGTTACTGCAAAAAACTGAGGCGGAAGTGTTCCTATCATACTTGTCACAGTTTGACGCATGGCATCAACGACCTTCATGAGCAAAAAGAACTAGCAATGAATATACAATAGAACACCAAAGACACGTGTTAACTAGATAGTATGACTGAATTCGAACAGTTAACAAATGGATCTGATAGCTTCATAAGTTATAAAAAAAAGGTTATATAAACAAAAGTGTTTTGTAAAATAATGGATAATGGGTTACCTGTTGTGGTGCCCTTTTCATAAATAATTCCATAAACTCAGGTTGAACATTTCTTACATATTCCAAAAGAATGTCCCTCCGACTCTTTGGCTGAGAATATTAAAAAAACAGAATTAATCAAATTCAATAAGCATGCACATATTACAGATTTACAGCCAATGTTCACTTTACATACCCAAATCATTCCTTATTGAATTACGCACCACATGCCTAACAGCACAGTTTCAACATGTATATTGTTTAAGAAACATAAGTATTCACCAAACATAAGAAATGAAAGCATTTATACAAATTACACCTTCAAAGATAGAAAATATAACTTTAGCTATAAGGTCTGTGTATTGTTGCCAGATGTGATAACCAATCTAACCTCATAATGCACAGAAATCATAGCACCAGTTTGGTTGCTCAGAAGAAAATTGCAGTAGATATAGACACAGGCAGCCATGTTAGTACCCATGGAATAGCTTGTATTTCCAACTAAACAAACCATGTACTTGATGGGCAAACAGTTGTTAAGCGAATAAGGCAACTAGCAGAATACACCCACGTAAATTAAGACTAAAAAAAAAGATACTGATATACGAATCCAAATACAAGGTGACAATTTAAATTGAAAAAAAAATCATAAGATAAAGTAACAGTGAAAATCATTATAAAAAAAAAAGTTAATGTATCGAGAATACCATTTTATCACTTTCAAAAGCTCAAGGTGACCTGAACTCTTTTAGTTCATAGGTCTATCATGAGAAGCTTGTAATATTTGATGACTCATCATTTAGTTTTCCAGGATCATTTCTTAAGTAAATATAGATTGTAAAAGATATACAAATCAGGAAAAATATAAAAGTATAATCTGTCAAATATTAGCATTGATTAGTTTCCTTATTAACTTTATTTAGTTTCCTTTTCATTAGTTTCCTTTTCTATTTTAAATTCTCTCTATAAAAGAAGAGCCTTGTACCTATTCTAAATATGTGAAAATAATTATTTTTCCTCATATTTATTGACTTGGTATTAGAGCAAGAAAATACAGCAGCAATAAAATTGTAGTAGTCATGTTAGAAGTCACGTCCGAAACCACTACAATCCCTACCACTATCATAGTAAAACCCTCTGAGATCCTACAACACCATTCCAAATCTCATTCAGTCCAAATCACCATCATCCGCCTGAATGGTTACAACTTCCTCAGGTGGTCGCAATCAATCCGTCTGAATGTATATCCGTGGGCAAGGAAAAATAGGTTATATCACAATGACGTTGCATGCCACATGGGACACTGACAACTCCATGGTTATGACATGACTAGTCAACTCCATGGAGGAGGATACAAGTACCAATTACATGTGCTATCCTACTACAAAAGAGTTGTGGGATATGTTAGCCAGATATATTATGACCTGGGTAACCAATCTCAGGTTTTTGAATTGACTTTAAAGTTGAGGGAAATTCGTCAAGGAGATGATTCCGTCACCAAATACTTCAATTCGTTGAAAAGATTGGGCAGGATCTTGATCTCTTCAGCACATACGAATGGAAATCTATTGATGACTACAACCACCATAAGAAAACCATGGAAGATGACCGTATTTACAAATTTCTAGTAGGTCTCTGCCTTATTTACTGATGCTGCCTACAAGGCTACAAATTATCAGCGTAGATTTGATGATAAGCCATGGATTTGGTGCGATTTCTGCAACAAGCCTCACCATACATGTGAGACATGTTGGAAAATTCATGGCAAACCTGCCAACTGAAAAATAGCAAGCAAGGAGAGAAGAATCGTGAATTTCCTACTGCCAATGAAGCTAACTCAGGTCCCTTCAACAAAGTGCAGATTGATCAACTCTTGAAGTTGATAAAATCCAATTTCTCATCTAGTATTCCTAGTGTTTCCTTGGCACAAATAGGTAGCAATCCTAAAGCTTTGTCTTGTTTAAACTCCTCTCTGTGGATCATAAATTTTGGAGCCTCAGATCACATATCTAGTTGCTCTCACTTATTTAATACTTATTTCCGTTGTTTTGGAAATGAGAAAATTAGAATTGTTGATGGTAGTTTTTCACCTATTTCAAGAAAAGAACTTATTAAACTGACAAAGAAAATTAATCTCAATTTTATTCTTCATGTTCCTAAAGTAGCTTGCAATCTTTTGTCTGTTAGTACACTATCTAAAGATTCTAATTGTTGTATTATATTTCTTGAATCACATTGTGAATTTCAAGACAGAACACAAGGATGGTGATTGGGCGTGCTTGGATGATTGAAGGTCTTTACTACTTGGATGAAGTACCAGTTAGTTATAAAAAAAGCTCAGAGCTTTAACAATATCAGCTCAAACTCGGTTCTAGAAAAAAATATGCCATGGCACTATAGAAATGGAACATGATACTCATATGGAGCATAATTTTTTCTCCTTTTTTTAGAGAGAATTGGTTGCTCAGAAAAAAATTGCAATGGATATAAACAGAGGCAGCCATGTTAGTACCCATGGAATAGCTTGTATTTCCAAATAAACAAACCATGTATTTGATGGGCAAATAGTTGTTTAGTGAATAAGGCAACTAGCAGAATACACCCACGTATATTAAGAAAAAGAAGATACTTATATAAAAACAAACACAAGGTGATAAAATTTAAATTGATAAAAATCATAAGATAAAGCAACAGTGAAAATCATTATAAAAAACAGTTAATGTAACGAGAATGGTCATTTTATCACTTTCAAAAGCTCAAGGTGACCTGAACTCTTTTAGCACATAGGTCTATCATGAGAAGCTTGTAATATATGATGGTTCATGTTGAAAATTCTGTTATTAAAATCATTGATTTAGTCATAATTTAAGGAATATTCGAGGATCGTTTCTTATGTAAATATAGATTGTAAAAGATATACAAATCATAAAAAATAGGAAAGTGTAATCTGCCAAATATTAGCTTTGATTAGTTTCCTTATTAGCTTTATTTAGTTTCCTTTTCATTAGTTTCCTTTTAAATTCTCTCTATAAAAGGAGAGTCTTGTACCTATTCTAAATGTGTGACAATAATTATTTTTCCTCATATTTTTTTGACTGTTAACACTGAATATTCTATGGAAATGAGTGTCCGTTAGATTGCAATACTATTTTTGTCCAGGCCTGACATAATCTCCATCATTTTCATCTAAACTTGGGACAATTCTTGGTACTTGTGTATCAATTTTGACTAATGGTGCAACAAAAAAAAACACAGATTTGTATACATATAATCTAGAAAATAGCAACACAGTAGCAAAGTTTGTTGGCTCATCTTCCCCTCTTCTCTTTTTACTGATTCGTTGTTTGCCTGGAGTTTGCTACTGGGTATAGCTCCTCTTCCGACAATGTACTTTGTTGTTGCTACTACCAATGGCTTGTCTTTTATGAGCACTACAATGTTTTCTGTCACTTTGGTGAAATATATAGAACCAAATAACTCAGTATGAGGTTGGCTCCTGATTCCATTATCTCAGTGCTCATCTATGATCTAGTAAAGAAATCAAGTTGGATTGATAAAATCCTTAGTGACGAAAGTCCAGATGCAACACAAAATAACTGAAAGAGTCTAATCCCGCAGAATGTCTAGGTGCAACAAAAGCCAAAGCCAAGAATGCAGGCTTAGAATACACTTCTGATACTATGCTAAGATGAACTAATAATCCTGCCCACTTGGAGCAAGAATAATGAGAAATTTTGTTCCTGTACAAAATGCTGACTGTCGCTATAAACAACTTTAGGCTGAATAGTAGAAAGGGAAAAATAATTGTTTCCTACTTCGGCAAATGATGAATTATTGTTACTTATCCCTTTTTCTTACCAAATAATCATTAAATAAAAAAATGTTTTCCGAACGAACAACAGGACTAAAGGGAAATCTTCAAAGAAGTAAAACACCAAAAAATGTAATTTTTCCATTTTGCACACCAAGACCTTTAATTGTCGTATTCATCAACAGCATATATTCCTCCAATGCAGACAGGAAGGCATACATAATCTACCTAGGTAAAACCCCTACTTCCACTGCTAACGCGGCAGCACTATACCGAAAACAACGATTCCAACCATTAATTGGAGCCAAGACGCAAGGAAATTCGAGTAAAGGCCACGGAAACTAAAACAATCACCTCGAAACTCCCAATTCACAATCAATAGAAGCGAAAACAAGGGGACAAAAGATACCAGGTTCCCATTTGAGGGCTTAGAATCGCCACCGGAGGCAACAGTGTCGGAATCCTTGATACACGCCAGCCTCAGACGGCAGCTTTTCCTTCTGTTCACTAGAAACGCGAGCGACGGCGGCGGAAGTGAGGGAGAAGACGGAGACGAGAAGCAAAGGCGCGAACGGGAGGACGAAGAAGATGAGGCAACGACATGGTGCAAGGAGGGAAGGAAAGACATACGAGCGCTCCGGCCACTCCCTAGCTGACTCGCCCCTCTCGTGTGCCCACAAGGCGCTCACTCTTTTGCCTCGGAGACGACAAGGGAGGGAGCTACATTCTGAACCTATAAGCCAAAATAAGAACGTATGCGCGCCGTTGGATCGTGAATTTGATGGCTGGGATTGCGTCATTGGTTCGGGGCGGCTTATCCATCACAGTTAGGGTCCGGTTGGAAAAGACGCTTCGCTCGTCGTCGTGTTAACTCGTAAAGAGGAGAAAAATTAAGGATTATAATTCGAATATTATAATTGGTATAGTCAGTCAGAATCGTAAATATTTAAAAAAATAATTAATTATCTTTCTATTATATCGTGCTTTCGAGACTTGGTCTGTCTTATTTAATACAGTAGATTCTACTATAATTTGTTACGTAAACAAATTTGTTTATGTGTTTTTAGATTATTAAAAATAATAATAACTAAATTTGGTTATAAAATATCTAGATAAAAAAATTAAAAAATGTTCCTTTATTAAATTGATGGTGTCCTTTTTTTATTTATTATTAAAATAATATTTTATTTTTTACTTTAATTTATTTTATTTTAAAAAATAATTTTTTTTTCAATAAATTATACTAATTATAATCCTATAACTTTTATAACTATAAAATTATAATAATTTTGATCGTATAATTATTGTATTTATATAGCCGTATAATCTCACATACGGTAACCAAACTGAGTAACAACTATACAATAATATATTATTAAATTGTAATGACTAAATTCGTTAAAAAGATAATATGGGATAGATTTTACATTATTATTTATTTGAGATAATTAACTATAATATTTTCACTTATTAGTTTCATATGAATCTCTCGTATGAATATTTTCTTCATAGAACATATATATGTATGTAAATTTGATACACGGTGGATCTGTTGTGATCCGTGAGGACCTAACGGACGGGGCTTTCTATATAAATGATGGAAGGCGCCTTCCATGTATGCTTCCCATTACATGGAAGACATCTTTCGTTTATTTTTTTTATTTTAAAAATTAATTTTTTCTCAAATATAAACTATATCCCTAGGGTCACCTTCTTAATTGAATTATAGTATTCAAGATGAAAAAAATTAAGATTTTACCTTTAAAGTTTAGACATTCCAATTAGGTAATAGTGTTTAAGATAAAAAAAAAAATTTAAGATTTTACCCTAAAATTTAGGTATCCCAATTGGGTTATAGTGTTTTAAATAAAAAAATTTAAGATTTTACCTTAGGATTTAGGCATCCCAATTGTGTTATAATTTTCAAGTAAAAAAATTAAAATTTCAAAAAAAAAATTAGGTGTTCACGGGTATATTATATGTATTTAGGATTTATAAGAGGAAATGTTGATTTTTAAAAAAAAATTAAAAAAACTCATTCAAAACGCCTCAAATCACACTAGCACGTGCCTCAAATCGCACTTGAAGCGTCTCAAGTGCAACCTAAGACGCCTCAGATTGCGTCGCACAATAATCTGCAACGTACGATCCACAGCATATTAAAACTATATTGATGAGGTTGAATAGTCCGTGGCAGACACGTTGGATGAAGAAGTTGCGTGGCACGACGTGACGAGTCTGGGCAACTCTTCTTTCAGAGCTCCAAGACCCCACTCGGGATACATGCCTTGGAAAATCAGATTATAAAACCCCTCCCCGGATCACCTTTGGAAGTCGGGGGCCGAGACTATCTCGGGTAAGCTGAGCACCCGTGATCACCCGGGCCAGAAAACCCTGAGACCACCTCGGGGAAGCGGAGCCCGAGCTACCTTCGACCTTGATTAATGGTCCCCCCTCCTTCGCGGATCTATGGATAAGCATCTCCGCTAACACGGAGTCATCACGACCCTTAAATGTCGCAATGGGTCGAAACGTAATGACGGCGTAGACCGTTTCAAAGGCTATCCAATAACTGCCGAAAGGGGAGGAGGACGTGGCATAAATCGTGGGGACATTGCAAGGCAGCTGACGCGAGTATAAAAGGTACCCCAACCCCTCTGGTAAGGGGGTTACACATTCTCTACGACTCATATTTTTTTTTCTATCTTACACCATTCTCCAATGAGGCACTGACTTGAGCGTCGGAGTGGGCTCCACCGGACAACCTCCAGTGCATTCCCCTAACGCTCGTGTTGATCTCGCAGGGCGCGGAGTTCCTTCCTTAACGTCAACCTCCACGTGGGTTGAACCCCGGTGATTGGCTGTCGACGTCGACTCCTTTCGGAACAAATTTGGCATCGTCTGTGGGAAACTAGCAAAGCACCTGAAGGAGCACCGATGGCAGGACCGGAGGGACAACCCATTGTCCTTACAAGGGAAGAACTCGATCGCTTGGTGACCAACGTCATCAAAGAAGCGCTTGAGCAACTCCAAGTCGAACAAACAGCCTCGCAACAAGGGGCTCCTACGAGAGAGGAGATCCCTAGAGTCTACGTCTCGCACTCACGGAGATCCGTCACACCAGTGGGACGACGAGACGGAGCAGTGATGCGTCTCGAATAGATGTCACGATATGAGACTCAAATTTAGATATTTATAACTGAAAACCCTTGCTAGCAAAATAGAAATATAGAATAGGGGCCTCAGATAGTATTTTTCCAAGGACTAGTCGTGAGTGTTTGAATCAAGCTTAAAAGTTATTTGTCGTTAAATGATTTGGGTTTTCGAGATAAAATGGGGGTTTTGTTTTGCAAGTAAGATTGAAGTAAAATTTGAAATGGAATTGACTTAACTAGTAGAGCTAAACTAGTTCTTGCAAGAATTGAACTTAACACTAAGAATATTGAACAAGACAATTTGAAATCACAAGATTTGAATATAAAACTAATATCTATTGCAGGGGTAAAACTAAAATTGCATCTAATTACTGAAATGAAGAGTTGAAACTATGCTAACTTCGGAAACAGAGTATGTGGTGCAGAAACTTAGCTGATCGGTCGGCTGACCGATCAGATACAAGCCTGATCGGACTGGTGTCCGATCAGGTGCTGCTTGGATCGGTCACAACGACCGATCAGTAGCTGATTGCAGACTGATACAGAACTGAAAAATGCAGTAAATGAATGCTAATCGAAAACTAAACAACAGAATGCATTTTCAATACAAAAACTATCTTGTTGTCACCCAAGATCTAGCTAGAAACCCTCTAGCTTTCCAAATCACCCGGATCCGAGCTCTCCTTGTGAGATTGCGCTGAATCAAGTCGAAGCTGTCTTTTCATCCGAGCATCCTCTTGATCGGTGAATCGATTGAAGCTTGAGGTTCAGAACCCTTCCAAGGCCTTTAGAAAACCCTTCTGAATTCTTTGGCAAATCCGATTGGCAAAGTCGAGCGATCAAGAGGCGATCGAATGGAATGCAGTCCCTTTGGCGAAACCCTCTCTGCAGGGCTTTTCAACGACGAAAATCCATCAAAATCCTCTTGGGGAGTTGATCTCAATGACTTGGGAACTTGAATTGAAACTCAAAATGCTGTGTCCGCGCGATCGGAAGAAGAAACGGAGAAGAAAATCGCAAGAACAGTGAAGGAAGTGGCGAAGACGCGACGACCCCGAGCGACAGAGGGAATTCTTTATTTAACTGAGCATTTTGAATTTCGACGGCTGAGACTGATCTAGCCCAAACCAACAGTCAGATCAAGTCAGATCTGATCCAAATCCTACAGATCTTGATCAAGGGCTCAGATCAAGTCAGATCTGATCCAAATCCTACAGATCTTGATCAAGGGCTCTGATCTACTGCTCCTTAGCTTGGATCACTCAGATCTGAAGTAGATGGCTTAGATCCTCTCTTCTCTTGAATGGACGGCTCAGATTCTCTAGCGCTTGATCCAACGGCTGAATTGACTCTGATTTGGCCCAAACTTTCAGATCTTGACCCATGAACTTGATTAAGTCTATCTTGAGCTTGGATCGACCGGAAGTTGACTGTTGGCTTAGATCTAACTGTTCTCTTGAATGAACGACCCATATTAATCCGATACTTGATCCCTTTGATCTAGATCCAATTCTGACCCAAGTTTGACCCAATATGATCCAGGTCCATGATTATCTGAACTCTACAAAATGATATTAAATTTTAGTGCCAAAACATCTTAAATATAGAAAGAATTGAATTTTAAGCTAAAATGGAGACAATCCATGAAACCTAATATAATGCAAATTTAAGCATATGAATAGTGGATCAAAACATGAAATTGAGAGCTTAATTTAATCAATAAAATGAAAGTTATCAACTCCCCCACACTTATTCTTGGGCGTCTCGCACAAGCTACTAAGAAACTAAGATGTATCCCCCCTAGATTATTATTAATCATTGTAAGAAGCAATTGAAAAGAAATTACCTAGGGTTGTCAATTCTCAAAAATCTAAGCTCAATAAACTAGTATCTTTTCCTTAAATCAACAACTTAGCTTACTTCCTCCTTCATGACTCATTGAGATGAAATCAACACACAACACCTTCCAAAGGGATTTGTAGTGACTCTCTTCCTAAGTTCTACATTTTAATGAAAGTGGAGCTCACTCAAACACAACATGTTTCTTGAACTACCATATGCTTGCTTATTATCTACTCTCCACCTTCATTCTTGCCTTGGATCCACATCTACAAAGGTTTATTAGAACACATAAAAGAAATATGAAATGAATAGAATGAAAAAGAAATTCCATGAATGTTGATACCATACCAAAGACTAATGGTAAAGAAAATAGAGAAATATGATATGCTAAGAAAAGGAATATGGTAAAGAAATATAGCATGAAGAAGAAATATGGGAAAGTAAGGAAAAATAGAAGACTTGGATACTTAAAATTATTTCTAATGTACTTTGCCCTCTTATGGTAGCCTCTTATGAATTCCGAGCCAAGGGGAGTGAGTATGAGCTGATTTGGAGGAAGTTCAATTCTGAAGAAGTGTTCTGTATTGTGCCAGCTTCACTGATCAATCCAGAGACCGATCAGACATGGCCTGATCGGTCTGATGATCGGACTGGTGCTCCCTGATCGGACTGGTGACCGATCAGGGGTTGATCAGTAGCCAATCTCAGAACTCTGAAACTGTTTCTGCCGAGAATCTTTTTCTTCTTTCAATTAACACTAAATCTTAATCCATCTAGCTTCTTATTAACGTCTCCAAGTTCAGAAATTTATCCATCTTTTGAATTTTCATGTTTTCATTTGTCTTTTCTTTACTCCTCTTTTCTTTTCTTCTTTTTTTTTCGTTTTCTATTTTTTTTTCAGCTGCTTGTTGTATGTTTTTTTTCCTTCTTTTTTTTCTGAGCAGCTTCATTTCAGATCCACAACTTCGCAACCTTGAGCTCTTCATGTCAATAGAACTCTAAGTACTTCACTTGATACCACTTTAAGCATTGAAACACTACACTCAATTCAATTACAACCTCCTTGTGTAGACTCCCTCTTTTTCCCTTTTAGAATTTCTCTCATAGAGCTTGAAATGTCAAATCATATTCAAGAATCTAAGTATTCCACATGTAACTTTCACTAACCCATTTCCGCAACTCTTTCTTGATACACTATTCCATAAACTTGACACATTCTTCATCTTAAACTTCACTATCTTTTCTCCTTCCTTATTGAATTTCCCACTTGAATTTTTCCATTCCTTAAGTTCCATCAAAGCATTCGGCATCCACAAAAAATCCATCTTAAAAATTCCATAAAAACAGATTGCTATCACAACATAATACATTACTTCTCACCAAAATCATTTAAAAATATTAGCCACCTTCCCCACACTTAAATCTTTGTCCGTCTCGAGCAAAATAACATCAAGAAAAATCCCAAGTAACCAAGTATATAGAGAAATATGGATATGAGCAGAAAAATAGGGGAAGGAAAAAGAATAAGACATGAATCAACAAGATATGTTGCAACAATTATATGAAAAAGTGAAGACAAAGTGATTAACCTTTATAAATGTAGTCCAATCATAGAAATATGGTTTTGAAAGAACCTAAGCAAGTTCTAGAGTACAATTACATGTGTGCATCTCAACAATAAGGCTAGGTCCTCACTAGGTAAAAAGAATTCATCTCAAGTCATCATTCTAGAGTCCACAACTAAGTAGTACTCAAGCAACCAAGAATTTTCATCCATTGACTCAAATCTTAAGTTTTGACAACCAAATTTAATTTGTTTTCAAAAGACTCTAAAAATGATATAGAGACAACCTAGAGGGATACATTTATTCCTAGTCATGCAAAAATAAGGTACCAAAATGGTAAAATGATATCTACAATACTCTTTATTCAATCTACACTTCCTAAACATTTATTATCAAACTCATTGGAAAAGAAAAATTTAACTACTTGAAAACAATCAAATGGTATTACAATGAGGTAAAACGCAAGGAAAAAGAAAACTCTCCTTTAGGATGGGTAGATAGCATCTTTGATGTCCACTCCATCCATCTCTAGCTCTTTTAATTCTTCATAGTACTTCTTGAGCCGGTGGCCATTGACTTTCCACACAAAATTGCTAGCCTCATCTTTAATTTCAACAACACCATAGGAAAAAATATTAGTTACAATAAATGGACCTTCCCACCTTGACCTCAACTTACCCTTAATCAACTTGAGCCTTGACTTGTACAATAAGACCTTGTCACCAATTTGAAATTCTTTCCTCACTATGTGTTTGTCATGGAAGCTCTTGGTCTTTTCCTTGTAGATCCTTGAGTTCTCAAATGCCTCTAGTCTAATCTCCTCAAGTTTTTGAAGTTGAAGTTTTCTCTCTTCTCCCACCTTGGTAGCATCAAAGTTACAAGCCTTCACTGCCCAATATGCTTTGTGCTCTATCTCCACGGGAAGATGACAAGCTTTTCCATACACTAACCGGTAGGGAGACATGCCAATTGGTGTCTTGAATGCCGTTCTATAAGCCCAAAGTGCATCATCTAGCCTCTTGCTCCAATCTTTTCTATTGGGCCCAACGGCCTTTTCCAAAATTGCTTTGATTTCTCTATTGAAAATTTCGACTTGGCCATTTGTTTGGGGATGGTAGGAAGTAGAAACCTTGTGTACAACCCCATATTTGCTAAGTAGGGCCTTCATGTGTTTGTTGCAAAAGTGAGATCCTTGGTCACTTATTATAGCTCTGGGAATTCCAAACCTGCAAAATATATGTGACTTGACAAAACTAACAACAACAGAAGAGTCATCAGTCCTGGAGGGAATGACCTCCACCCATTTAGAAACATAGTCTACAGCAAGTAAAATGTACAAATAACCACAGGATGCAGGAAAAGGTCCCATAAAGTTAATTCCCTAAACATCAAAAATCTCACAATATAGCATAGTCTGTTGGGGTATCTCATTTCTAGTTCCTATGTTCTCAGTTCTCTAGCATCTATCACAATTTTTATAAAACACATATGCATCATGAAATAAGGTGGGCCAGTATAAACCACACTCTAACACTTTCCTAGCTGTTCTTTGTGGTCCAAAGTGTCCCCCACATGCTGATGAATGACAAAAAGTAAGGATTGAATGAAATTCATGGTTAGGTATGCATCTCCTTATTATTTGATCATTACAAAACTTTCATAAATACAGGTCATCCCACACATAGAATTTAGCATCACTTTTAAGTTATTCTTTTTGAGCTTTAGAAAAGTGTGTAGGAAAAACATGAGCTGCTAAAAAATTAACAAGGTCTGCATACCAAGGTGACTCACCATGTACTGCAAGGAGATGCTCATCTCTAAAGTCATCATCAATGGTGGAAATGGATCCATCTCCTTTAATTCTGCTCAGGTGATCTGCAACCAAGTTTTCTTTGCCACTTCTATCTCTGATTTCCAAATCAAATTCCTAGAGTAGAAGCATCCATCTGATTAGCCTAGGCTTAGCATCTGGCTTCTTCAATAGGTACTTTAAAGCTGCATGATCAGAAAAAACAATGACATGTGAGCACAATAAATAAGATCTAAAACGGTCTAAAGCAAAAACAATGGCAAGAAGCTCCTTTTCAATGGTGGTGTAATTGGCTTGGGCGGCATCTAGGGTCTTGGAGGCATAGCATATGACATGAGGTGTTCCATCCACCCTCTATGCTAAAACAGCTCCCACCGCAAAATTAGATGCATCACACGTTAGTTCAAATGGCAAATTCCAATCAGGTGATTTAATGATAGGAGCTGAAGTAAGAGCCTCCCTGAGTCTGTGAAAAGCTTCTTTGCACTTATCATCAAAACAAAATTCAACATTTTTTTGCAAAAGTTTTGTCAAGGGCTGAGCAATATCGCTAAAGTCTCTAATAAACCTGCGGTAGAACCCTGCATGTCCAAGAAATGCACGAACATCCCGTACGCATACGGGATAAGATAAAGCAGATATAGCACTAATTTTTGTAGGATCCACCTCAATACCTCTCCTAGAGACTGTTAGAACTTGGATGGCTAGAGAGGGGGGGTGAATATAGTCAGACACTTAAACTTTGGCACTATCGAATTTCTGCACCTCAAATGTTAGTAGCACAGTGGAAGCTAAAGTAAAACAGAGTATGCAGAAATGAACCTTAAGCTAAACACAAAAGCAAAACGCTAACAAGAGGATTTACAAGGTTCGGGGATAACTTGCCCCTACTCCTTGGCGTGCCCTTAAGGTGGGCGATCCCTTGATCGTCGGCAGATCAAGCCCCGGGAAATCCGGATAAAATGCAACCTCCTTCTCGGTGGAGTAACCTCTCCACAACATTTCGAAATGGATTAAAGATAAAGTACAGGAAACACAAGAAGGATCTTACTTAGCACTTGAAACCACAAGAACACAAGCAGAACTTCTCCCGAGCTCCACTCAGCGCATATCTCACGCAAGAACTCCCTTCTTCGTGTCTTCTCGCTGATGGACTCACCAAGCCTCTTGTTTCTTCTTCCAAGTGCTCAGTAACAGATGGTTGCTTCAAAGATCACAGTTGCTTGCTCAAGATGGAACAGAGTTGTCGCAAGAGCACAAGTTGTCGCAAGAATTCTGTGTGTAGGAAACTGAGTTGCTAAGACTTGTTCGTCACAAAAACACTTAAGTCTCAGCTTACTGATCGCCAAGTCACCACCTCACTGCAGCCTCCAGCTGCTCACCTGCAACCACCAGCTACTACTGAGCTCTCCTGGACTCCCTGAGCTTCCCTTAGCCTAGCCCCAGTCAGCAGCTCCAGCCAGCGCCAGCGTCCGTTGCAACCTGAGATGGCAAATGGACAAACCTGCTCGAAGGAAAGGCCTCCATTGACTCTCCTTGAGTGTTTGAATCCATCCCTATCACCTGCACACTTAATCAGAGCATTAGCACAGCAAATCAGCAGCAAATCAAGTATCAGAGATTAAGCGCAGAGAAATCAGATGTGTTCAGACGCGATCAGAGCGTCTGACAGTGCATTTTGAATTAAAGTGACCGGTCACCGGACCGATCAGAGAGCCTCCTGATCGGTCACCAGACCGATCAGGGTGGGTTCAGACCGATCAGGCTCCATCCTGATCGGTCCCCAACGCTCAATCAGGAATCGCGATTTCTTTGGGACTCTCCGGGACCGATCACCAGACCGATCCCAGGTTGTGGATCGGTCACCAGACCGATCCACCCCTTTGCAGAGTGATTCCTTCGCAGTCCAACCCTCCTGATCGGTCACCAGACCGATCAGGGCATGCTCAGACCGATCAAGCTCCATCCTGATTGGTCATAGTGAGGAACTCGCGACACTTGATCGTTCTCCAAAATGGTATGAACAGTGTTCCAGATCGGTCACCAGACCGATCAGGAGCAGATCAGTAAGGTTCCCAAAAATCTACCGGATGCTCCCTGATCGGTCACTAGACCGATCAGGAGCAGAGCAGCAGGGGAACTCAACTCACTTGTGGGCTCCCTGATCGATCACCAGACCGATCAGGAGTCGTGCAGTGAGTGAGACGCATACTCCCTGATCGGTCACCAGACCGATCAGTCATCACTGGATCGGTCACCAGACCGATCCACGAAGGAGCACCGTGCCAATTTCCCTGATCGGTCACCAGACCGATCCAGGGACTCCAACCTAGCCCTCCAAGCTAGGGTTTCATCTAACCTAGCCCTCCAAGCTAGGACCTGATCCTCCAAGCCAGGATTTCATCCAACCTAGCCCTCCAGGCTAGGACATGACCCTCCAAGCCAGGACTTTTTCACACCTAACCCTCCAGGTTAGGACTTTTCACACCTAGCCCTCCAAGCTAGGATTTTCCACACCTAACCCTCCAGGTTAGGACTTTTCCACACCTAGCCCTCCAAGCTAGGATTTTTCCACACCTAACCCTCCAGGTTAGGACTTTTCACACCTAGCCCTCCAAGCTAGGATTTTTCCACACCTAACCCTCCAGGTTAGGACTTTTCACACCTAGCCCTCCAAGCTAGGATTTTTCCACACCTAACCCTCCAGGTTAGGACTTTTCACACCTAGCCCTCCAAGCTAGGATTTTCTCACACCTAACCCTCCAGGTTAGGACTTTTCAACACCGTGCCTAATCCCTGATCAGGACTTAATCATAATCATAATCATCAACCTAAACTAAAATCGGTGTCAACACCAAAACAACAATCAGGGTCATACTGCATTAACAGAGACTATGTAACCTAATACAATACCATGCTCTATCATAAAGTGACATTTTTCCAAATTAAGCACAAGGTTAGTCTCAATGTATCGGTGTAAAACCCTAGACAAGTTATTTAAACATGAATCAAACGACATGCCAAAAACTAAAAAGTCATCCATAAAAATCTCCATACAGTGCTCTAACAACTCACCAAATATACTTACCATGCATCGCTGAAATGTTCCTGGAGCGTTGCAGAGTCCAAATGGCATCCGTCGGTAGGCAAAAGTGCCGAAGGGACAAGTGAAGGTAGTCTTCTCCTGGTCCTTCGGATCGATACAAATCTGGAAGTAGCCTGAGTACCCATCCAAGAAACAGTAATGGGACTTCCCTGCCAGTCTCTCAAGCATTTGGTCAATAAAGGGCAAAGGGAAGTGATCCTTTCTCGTGACTTGATTAAGCTTCCGGTAGTCAATGCATACTCTCCATGAATTTTTGACTCTGGTGGGCACTAGTTCATTACTTGCATTTTTCACCACTGTAACTCCGGATTTCTTGGGCACCACATGTATGGGACTAACCCACTAACTATCAGAAATGGGGTAAATGATACCTGCCTGTAGAAGTCGAGTCACTTCTTTCTTAACAACATCCAAAATGAGTGGATTAAGTCTCCTTTGTGGCTGCCTCACTGGTTTAACATTTTCTTCCAAAAATATCCTGTGCATACAGATAGCTGGGCTAATACCTGGTATGTCTGATAAAGTCCACCCAATAGCTTTTTTGTGATGCCTCAGGACTTGCAATAATTCCTCTTCTTGCTCTGATTCCAAGTGTTATGCGATGATAACTAGAAAATTCTGCTCCTCTCCTAGATACACATATTTCAAATGGTCTGGTAGTGGCTTAAGTTCAATCTGGGCCTGCTCAGAAGGTATGAGTGATCCTTGGGGCTCAGTGCAATCCCCTACACTATCACACCTAAACTCTCGATCCTCTGAAACATCAATAGAAATAGGTGATCCTTGGGGCTCTGTGTAATCCCTTACACCTAGAAAATCCTCTCCAGTTGGAAGTAGATCTGAAATACCCTCTGAAATGTCAATAGCCTCAATAGCAAATATATCCTCAGCCTCCTCTGAACTGCTAACTCCTCTGGAAACATCAAATGAAACTCCCTTAGCAAGTATATCTGCATCATCCAACTCCTTTAAAATGCCAATGCTCATAATGGAGTGGTCTTCTCTTGGGTGCTTCATGGCATCAAAAATGCTGAATTGGACTACTGTATCTCCAATTTCCATGGAAAGTGTACCAGCATAAATATCTATCTTTGTTCTCGCAGTCTTCAAAAATGACCTCCCTAAAATGAGTGGAGATCTGTGTGCAAGGTAGTCTCCCTCCATGTCCAGAATGTAAAAATCTGCAGGAAATATCAGCTTCTTTACCTTTACCAAAACATCTTCAATTATACCGGCTGGGTGGGTCTGACTCCTGTCCACTAACTGAATCACCACTCCAGTAGGCTGTAGAGGGCCGATACCAAGCATTTGGAAGACTGATCTGGGCATCACATTTATGGAAGCTCCTAAATCCAACATAGCATCATGGAACATGATCCTCCCTATCACACAAGACACTGTAAAAACTCCTGGGTCTTCACACTTCTGAGGGATGGCATGGATTGATGGATCGTTTCAGGCATGCTAGAGGGGGGGGGTGCATATCTCTTTTTCGTCATTTTGATCTCTACAAAGTCGTTAGCGCAGCGGAAACAATAATATGCAAAGTAAATAAGAAATAAACAATGCTAACAACCTGATTTACTTGGTATCCACCCCAGTCGGGTGACTAATCCAAGAATCCATCGGTGGATCAACCCCCGGATAACCTCCGGCTAGATCTGTCGCTCCTTGTGGGTGGAGAAACCTCGCCACAACACTTCGGACGCTCTCTGATCACAATAGACTACTAACCCACTTTATCCAAGCGAGTTTCGTCAAGCAAGATAGTAGGAAACGAGCCCCTTTAAATAGGGCTCGAATTTGAAAACAGCCGCTACCAGTCGACTGTGTAGCGACCCGCCTTCTCTGCCTTAGACGGATCGTTACTTTTGTCTACTTCTCGACTCTAATGCACGACTAAAAGAAATGCGGAAATCTTTTTTTTTTCTTTTTAAATTCATCTAAGAATGATATTCTAACTTAAGTAGTCATGCATGATACCATGTCACACTTCCTTTCTCAAAAACTCGTAAAATGATACTTATTGAAACCTGCCTCGCCCAACTCAGCTTTCGGGTATCAGTCGACTGATACTGTATCAGTCGACTGATAGGCCTGAAATCTGAATTTTCAGGTTTCGGCACTTGCTTCAAAACTCCACCAAACCTATACTTTCGAGCCATATAGAATCATGACACCATTTCTATACTCTATGCCAGTTTTCTAAGCAATTTAGCCAATCAAAATGAATCCATAAACATGAAATTTGGACTTTTGCGGAAGAAGATGAGCTATTCAAGTTTATATGAACTTTAACAATAGAGTTTGTACCAATCTTGACTCCTATGCATTCATAACACCAAATACATGTTCTATAACCTTGCTAAAGCATTATGAAATGTGAATGCAACTTTTCTAAACATATTTAAGAAGTAAAAACTTGATTCAAGGAGAAATTGATACTGTCATGGCACATGCATCCATTTCTCTAACAAAGTATCAATATCTCCAATTACTCACATTTCTACTCATCCAATGCAATCATAAGAATATGTAGGCTAAAAGAAATGTCATGGAATCTTTACTCTAAGAAATTGAGCATGTAAAACTATCCAAAACTTAAATGTTCGCTAAACTCCATAAAGCAATAACTTGAAATTGAATAAACTATAACATTGTAATTCTAATAACTAAATTGTCTCGTCTCAAAGATCTCTCCAAAATCAGCCACCACACACACTTTTCTCAGCACCGCCTCGTCGCCTTCCTTCAGAATTGCTTGCCTTTACCTTTATCTGCAATAAGAGGAAATGCATCTAGTAAGCAAAAAGCTTAGTAAGTACTATCTAGCTCACAAAAATCTCGAAAAGTGCAAACATGCTTCTAGAACAATATGAGATCATATGAGATACTAATATGCTTGAAAGAAAACTAAGAACATGTATAACTCAAAACATGCATACTCAAGCAATAATAAATCTCAATTTACTTTTCTTGGCTCAACTTGAAACTTTAGCTATTCTTTAACTTTTGAAAACTTTCTTAAACTTTAGAAAACTTTGCTAAAGCATATACTTGAAAATACTAATCACTTGGATCCACTGAAGACGTAAGTACCATCTCATGCGCGTTCCCTAAAAGGTTGGGGTAGCGAGCCACCAATCCTAATAGAGCAGACCTTGGTCTACCAGGGCCAAGACCTTGGAATTGGACACCTGGATTTCTTTAACGACGCCCTTGGACGCCGGGTACTGGCCTTAGAAAAATAAAATAGCTTTTCTTTCTTTTCTTTCTGATCTGTAAATGCCTTGGCATTTTCTCGAGCACCTTGCGTGCTAAAATCCCTAAGTCTTGACTTTTGGGGATTTCTTAAGGCCTTGGCCTTTTCTTTTCTTATCTTTATCTTCTCTTTTCTTTTCTCATAGCTTTTCTTGGACCCTAATCTCATATAGGGCACTCAATAAAATATATAAGCATATAATGAACTAAGATCACATGCAAAAATCTTAACAAGAAGTAAATATCTCTTTTAAAAACTTTTAAGGGAAATTCTTGCGGAAAAACCGCCTCTTACTGCAGATGAGCAGTACTTACATTGATATCTTGGACTTACAACCAAGATAGACGTCTAGAACTCGGGAGAAACTTGAGATCTCGGAGAATTCTTCGCGCCTACGCGTTCCTCTCGTCGCGGGGATCCCGAATATAGGAATATCTCTTGGAGAAGAGCTTTGGCCGGCCCTCTAGGGCTTGGTGTGGCGTGCGCACAAGAGAGGAGAGGGAGAGGGGTCGGCGCAACTTGGGAGAGGGAGAGGGTTTGAGAGAAAATAAAACTTCTCTCTTTAATCATCTATTTATACCTATGGGGCGGATCGACCTAACTACCCCTTAAATATACTTCTCTCCATCCCTTGTTGTGCTTGATACCCTAGCCCAGCTGGTTTGCGCTCGTTTCTGGTTACGGGGTGGTCGCGGGTTCGAACTACCGGCTGCCCTTAAGTGGTTTTTCCTTTTTCTTTTCTTTCTCTTTTTTTTTAAATACTAAACGGACTCGGAAAATTCCATAAAAATATTCTAAAAATCCCTAAAAATATCTAGAATATTTCTAAACCATTTTAAAATAATTCTAAGGACTTTAAGAACTAAAAATGGAAATTTTGGGGCGTTACAGACTGCCCATGGGGCAGTCGACTGGTACCACTCAGATTCGACAGTTACAGTACAACGTTCGAATCTTCCAGCTGTTCCAGTCAACACCAGTCGACTGCCCCTGGGCCAGTCGATTGGTACACACCTAAGCCTAAGGTTTTACTCCCGAGTACAAATCTCTCCGCACTCAAACCCTCCCGGCTTAGCCCCTGAGTACACACACTCATACTCAGACCTTTAGTTGACTCTTCACCAGCAGTCTTGACTGTTGCCTTCACGCCCTCTTCATCTTTGGCCCTCGTCCCTCAGATGCGCACGCAAGCCTCCAGCTTACCTCCATGCCACCCTTCACGTACGCCTTGAAGTCCGCGTCCCTCGGCTCATCATCTCTTCTATCCAACGGTCCCTCGAATGCGCACGCAAACCTCCAACCTGCCTCCATGCCATCCTTCACCTGAAGACATCAACTAAGTCCATGTGTACCTGTACACCTGCACACTCATGTACACATATGAGAACACCACAAATTCTAACTTAACCATATTGCCCACACATCAAAATATCATGATCCTCCAGATCATCTCAGGGCCGATTGCCCCAACAATCTCCCCTTTTTGATGTGTGACAATATGTTAAGTTAGGTAAACATATAGCAATAATAATAGCAAAAGCAATTGAAATTCAAACATAACACACAAGAGGCAAACTCCCCCTTAACCTATGCTTTCTCCCAAATCTCAATTCTTATTGCTAATCCCAAGTTAAGTTCTCCCAACTTAACTCTAAAGTTTTATTACCAAACCTAAGTTAAGTTTCAACCCAAACCTAACTTAACACCCAAGTTCTCCCCCTTTGACACCATCAAAAGATTGCCCCAAGCAACCCTACCCTTGGTGCCAAATAAAACTTAACCCTATTTCTGAAACTCTCAGAAATCACAAAAACCCATTCTGCCCACACTACCAGTCGACTGCCCCCAGGGCAATCGACTGATACAGCAGGTTTCAGAATTTCAGCCGAAATTCAGAAACGAATAAAAAATTTCAGAAAATCTGGAAAAATGTGAAACTTTGCAAGCACGATTGTTAAGGTATTCCCTACCCTAGAAAAATTTGGTTCATGAAAAACATCAACCGTGCTTCACTTTTGGTACAAACTCAAAACCTCTCAAATAAAGTCAACTTTGTGCGACCAGCTCGGCGGTCTCCTCATCTGCGTCAGCGGCCTCCGGGCGCTCCCTCCAAACAAAGGTCCCCTGCCTACTCTCAATACCCGCCAAGGACAATTGGCGAGTGTCAATCTGGTCATAGTCCTTGGACAAGTGCCTGACCTGACCATCGGTGACACGAATACCGAAACGTAACTGGAAAAACTCAGTCAACATATGGCAAAAAGGCATATAGATTTTCCCATTAACACTCTGGGAAAAGTGACAGATGGAGGCAAACACATGCAAAGACACATCTATGTCCAACCGTCGCTCAAGAGCATACATCATTACTAAGTGAGGCAATCGAATCCTTACCCTCCCCTTAGTAACAATGGGTAAGATACATTCTACAGCAATCTTATATAGAATATGGCTAAATGGACTCATGGGCTTTGCATCAAAGGTACACTCAGATTCATGCCTATGTCTTCTAAAATAGTGCAGATGAATCTGATCGACGGTGACGTTTGGAAACTCAAGCGTCTCAATGACATTGGAAAAATAAATATTGACATTGTTTGACGCCCGACACTCTAAGAAACTGGCTAGAATCATGGCTGTGAAGGGAATGGTAACGCCGACCACTCTGGATTCATAAATATCATTTTCTGAATCAATACAAGTCAAATTTGTATAAAACTCCTTGCATAGATCAAAGTTAATATCATGTTGGCAGTATACCAATTGTTCTATGCCAAAGTGAGTCACCATCTCAATAATTTGTGGCGCTTTTTCTTCGAAATAGGTTTTGTTAAGGTATTGACAAGGCAATGGAACAAACTCATTCTCTTCAAATCTCTTTTTACAGTCTAAGCTCCTAAACATTGACTCTTCTGGAGCTTGTGGACCTGGTCGGGATGAACCTTCACCCCTAGACCTCTTAGACACACCCCTAATATCCCAAACACATGCATGCATACCAAGATAACCTCCTAAAAGAGAAAATACTAAAGAAAATATACACAAAATATCATATTAGTATCAATATAAAGTCTAAATGGAGAAATAAACCTTAAATCATTATACCTCTTTGCTAATCTTTTCATGTTGTTGGTTTTGAGAAAATGGCTTGAGAAGAGGGATTTTCCACCAACCCTAGAGGTAGATCGGAGTTAGAGGAGGACTTAGAGACTGATTTTAGGGCTTGGAGGGGCCTAAGATCAAAGGAGGAGCTTGGGAGAGGTGAAGAATGCCGGGAAGTCGCCAAAACCCTTGGGTTTGGCTTCCCCCGGCGCGTCCTTTCCTTTTATAAAACCCACGTACCAGTCGACTGCCGCTGGGGCAGTAGACTGGGCCAGAGTGTAATTACATTCTGTGTGTTTTACCAGTCGACTGGCCTCCAGCCAGTCGACTGGTGTCTGATATTCTGAATTTCAGATTTTCAATCCAAACTTCAGAAATGCCTAACTAATTCCATAAATTCCCAAAAATTATGAAATTTCATGGATGGATTTGTGGATCCTAAGTCTACTTGGAAAAATATAATTTCAATCAAAATTATCCCGAATTTCAAGATTGGTACATGATGGACCCTAACTAGGTGTCACGAATGTGGGTCTCAAAATTTAGATATGTGTAAAGCTGGAAACCCTTTTTGCAATCAAAGATGAAAACGTAGTAAAGGGGCCACAGGTCGTATTTTTCCTAGGGCTAGTTGAGATTGCTTTATTCGAGCTCGAGTTTATGTGTCATTGATATTTTTTGAGTTTCAAATAAAACATGGATTTTGGGTTGCAATCGGAAATGAAATTGCAATGAAAAGAAAGAAAACTTAACTCAATGAACCAAACAAGGGAAATGCAATTTATGAACTTAACCAATGAAAAGCTTAATCAACCAAGGCACTTAACCAATTTCGGGAGACAAATCTGATTTCGAATGCAAAACAAATGCTGAGCAAATGAATAAACGCAGTGATGGCAATTTCGGAAACAACAAACTTAACACAGATGCTAGCTACAATATTCAGAAATTAAACTTAACAACAAACTCAACTCAAACTAGCTACAATTTTTGGAAGCCAACCAATGCAAAGAAACTCAGAAATATTCGAATGTAAACCTAACTAATTTCAAACACAATAGCTCACTAAAAACTGCATTTAACTTGGTACCAATTAATACCAAAACCTCTCTTGATACAAAGTGAAAAAGTTGATACAAACTTGATACAAAGAGGAAGAAACATGTGTGCCGTAAGTTGAGACTAAATGCAGAACTATAACTGATGTAAAGCTGATAAATTTGAAGCAACCGGTTATATGCAGAGTTCATAAACGATTGAATGTGAAACAACAATTCAGAGCCCAAACCGAAATGCAGAATCGACTCAATTTCAGAAATGAAAGGTGCAGAAATGAAAGGTGCAGAACTTAATGACTTGACTGCAGAATTTTGCAGCAACGGATCAAATGCTGAACTAACAAATGCAAACTAAATTCGAGTCACTAATCTAAGTTCAGAAAAGCTTAAAAAGGCTAATGATTACTTGACAAAAACTGAGAAACTATTAGAAATAGGGTTGAAGCTACTGATATGCAGAAATTAAAGTTGGCACGCAAGCACAAAGCTGATACATGAAACTAAATTACAGGCAACTAAAATTAAGTGCTATGTTAACTAGACAAACATCTATCTAGCTTAAAATGCAGAAATTAACAACTACTGAGTGCAGAAACAATTAGAAAAACAAACATCTCTGTTACAGAAATTTCAAAACTGAAAAATAATCCGCAGGAATGGAAATTACAGCTAACAATTCGAAAATTCAATAAGAAAAGTAATCCTCAATCACTCCCTTAGCTCAAGAACTCCTTGCTCGTCACACAAGGGTGAGCCTCGAACCCCTAAGCTCAACAAATCAATGGAAAAACAGCCTCTGCGATTGAATCCAACTCACACTCTGATCCAAGCTGAAATCCCATTCGATTTCTTTAATCTGGCGTTGTCCACTTGCGCGGATGGGTTGGGGATGATCCAAGCACTCCAGAGAACCCCTCCAGATAGCTCGGATGGATGAAGGATGGAACAAAACCAAGATCGAAGCAATCAATGGCAGAACCGAGGAAACCCTCACTCAGCTCTGTTTTTGGCCAATTCGGAGCTGGAATCTTCACGGCAGCAGCTTCCCAAGGATCTAGCACTCGATCTAGTGAAGGAATTAAGGAGGTTGCACCCTTGGATTGAATAAAAACTGAAGAAATGATGAAAAAATGCTAAAGAAGATGAAAGCTTGCGGCGAAGACGCGACAGCGAGCCCTGTGCAGAAATGTTGATTAAATACTTTGAATTTAACGGTTGAGATTGTTTTGGATGAATCCAACGGCTGATCTTTGTCCGATCTGAATCAAACTTTGATGATGTTGATCAAGGGTCAGGATCTACCTCGGGGTAGCTCGGATCTTCTAGATTTACAATGGATGTCCCAGATCAACCTGATCTTTGGATGGACAGTCTAGAACCCTCTGAGCTCGATCCAATGGTTGAATGATATCTGATTTGGATAAAAATCTCAGATCTTGACCCGAGTGCTTAATCAGCCTTAACCCTAGCTCGGATCGCCTTAGATGGTCCCAGATGGCTCAGATCTAGCCATTTTTGAATCGGACGACCCAGATTAATCTGAAGCTTGATCACTCGATCTGGGTCCACTTCCGACTCAAGTTTGACCCAGCCTGACCTAGGTCCATGATCCTTTCATGTCTACAAAAATAGATCAAAAATTTAGTGGCCAAATAATTCAAATGTGTAAAGATTTGCAATTAAGTCCAAAATAAAAGCAAGTCCTAGAACCTAGGGTAAATTCACAATTAAGCAAGTAAAATATGAGTCAAACTTGGATTTAGCAACTAAAATAATCAACAAAATGATACCTATCAACTCCCCCACATTTAAGCTTGAGCGTCTCGCGAAACTACTAAGTATGTATCCCTTAGACTTTTTCCAAGCATGATTAGAAGCAAATGAAAAGAAATTACTTAAGGTTGTCAATTCTCAAAAATCTAAGCTCTATGGATTAGTATCTCGTCCTTAAATCAACAACTTAGCATTTTCATCCTTCATGATTCATTGAGATGAATTTAACTTACTAGCCTTTCAAAGGAAATTTTGGTGGCTCTCTTCTTGAATTCTAACTTCATGATAAAAGTGGAGCTCACTCAAACACACATGCTTTTTGCACTACTATAGACTTGCTTGTTATCTAATCTCCACCATTATTCATGATTAGGATCCACATCTACAAAAACAAGTGAAAGACATAGAAAATGGTAAGAATGAAGTGAAAGTCAAGAAAATAGAAAAATTGATAATGTGGAAGACTTGGTTGCTCAAGAATATTTTGTTGGGTTCTCCCGGCACAAAACAATAAAAACGCAGCGGAAACAAGAACCCACGAGCGATCCATGCGAAAGAAAAACTCGTACAAAGTTGATCTACATCTACTTCTAAAGAAGATATACCTTTGAAGCGTGCCCTTCGGTTATCCCGCTCGTCCAAGATGTGCCGGATCTCTTGCACGTTCAAACGTCCGTGCCTCTATTCGTATCCACACGGACACAATATCTCAACTTCGGGAGAACTACCTTAGTTGTGCTAGCAACTTGAGGTAGCTCGAAACCACCAAGAACCTTACAGTAAGGTTTCGGCCAAGAGTAGAGGAGAGGAAGAAGAGAGGAAGGGAAGGGGAAAAGCTAAGGCTCGAAGAAGAAGACTTCCAAAGTCACAAGGCCCTCTTTTATAATCATCCCATGAATATGAAGAGGTTTGTATCTCTTTGGCTTCCCAATAAAGAGTACATTTTTTCATGTGACTCTTCATCTTTTCCCATTCAAGAAAAGAATCTTTCCATCCAATGAAAAGAGACTTTTCTCTTTCCTCCATACAACTCCGACCGGGCCTCTCAGGCTTCCGACTCGGTCTCCCGACCAAGTCTCCCGAGTGGTGAGCTCCCGACCCAGTCTGTCGAGCTCCGACCCAGTCCGCCGTGTGTCGACCCGATCCGCCGAGCTCCGACTCGATTCGTCGAGCTCCGACTCGGCCCGCCGAGCTCCGACTCGGCCCGCCGAGCTCCGACTCGGCCCGCCGAGCTCCGACTCGGCCCGCCGAGCTCTGACTCGGTCTCTCTCTCGTTCCCAACTCGAGCCCCCCCCCCCCCCCCGAACTGACCTCCCGAGTTCCCAACTCGGGCTCAGATCTGCCGATTAGCTTTCCCGAAGCATTGTGTCCTTTGTGTGTGACCCAATAGATTCTCGTGACATTGGCAATGCGCCTAAACACTTTAGACACATAAGCAATGAGTGGCATCTAGCAATGCATCATTGCTACCCAAGTAACAAGAAAAGTCGAGATCCGACTAAACCTCCGTGACTATGATAGTGTATGACCTTGTCCTTCTATCCTTGATATCTAGATTGACCAATGAGGCATAGACCGTGTCATCCTCAATCAATCTTGTGTTTCTTGATCCCTGAGTAGACTCACTCAAACAAATGAGCTCAATATCTCATATTGACTCATTTGAGCATGGTCATGCGTTTCAGTAGTCCTACTCGATCAAGGGGCCCACAGATATCACTCCCGTCATATGGGAGGGATAGATCCCATCTACATCACTCACATCCCTCCGCATAATTCATTACATACCCAGTGATCGCCTTTATAGTCCACCCTGTTACGGGTGACGTTTGACGATACCAAAGTACATAACTCCTTATGTAGGGAACCGTAGTGACTTCAGGTCTAAGAATTATTCATACCAATAGTCACATGAGAATGTCTATGACACTCATATGACAATCTATGAAACTTTCTCATGGCGGGTCATTCAGTACACATTCTCCAATGTATACCCATGTGTCAACTTGATATCACATATCCATGACTTGTGAGCTCAAGTCATCAGTTGATTTACATGCTAGTCTCCATGCATCAATATTGTCCCTGAATAATTGATGCTTGACTAGGAATAATTTAGTGTAGTGTTCTCTACATTATCTCACTATCGATTCAACCAATCGATATAATGTAGATAAGAACCTACTACACAAGGACATTATTATACTTAGTCATTCGGCACAGAATACAAAGTAAGTATAATAACCAAACATGCCTTTATTAATGATAGAATATGATACAAAATGTCCCTAGTCAATCATCATATAATTGGCTCTAGGGCTCCTACTAACATATTTCCAATGTACTTTGCTTCTCTTTACAATCCTCTAGTGAAATAAAAAGTGTGGTGGGGTAAGAATTTGAATAATGCCTTTGATTTGGATGAAGAAAACTTGGTTGGTTTCAATGTGCCAATTTTGCTCTTGTGTGTGCCACTTGTTTCCTTTTCCTCTTTTCATCATATTTTTTTCTTCTTTCTTTCTGTCTAGTAAAGTCAGAATGTATTGGAACAAGACTTTAATTTGGATGAGAAAAACTTCACTTGATTTCATGGTGCTAACTTCAATTGTGTCCACTTGTTTCTTTGTTTCCTTGTTTTTTTTAAACTGTTGCTCTTCTTCTTTTTTTTCTCCGCTCTGAATTCTGCTAATGGAGCATTGCGGATCAGATTTAAATCAGAAAACTTGAGAAATCAAGTAACAATTAGGGAATTAGATGCTCCACTTTTAACCTCACTAAACAATTCTTACAACTCCTTTGTGATACATCCCCTTCTCTAGTTGGCACACTCATTGCATTTTCTATTTTTTCTATTTTGAGAATCAAATCAACTCTCTTCTTCTGATCAGTAATGGATGTGCTCAAACTATTTTTGGCACAGATTTTTTCTTCACTTGTGAAATGGCACAGATTTTTTCCTTGTTGGTGTGCCATTTTTTTTCAGATTTTTCCATTACTCACCACTTTGTTCCTTTTGTTTTGTTCTTCTGTTTTTCTCTTTTGGTTCAGTTATGTTGTGGCCATGCTTCAAAATTCTTATCAAAAACAACTTCAATCCAGCACTGCCGTGAGCTTCAAGTGGACTGCATCTTCCTGTTTTTACTCTGCGTTATTAGCAAAAACTGTTTCACTTTCAATTTAGATTAGTTTAGATGCAATTTCAGATGCACTTGAATTTGTATAGCTGCGGTTCAGCATTTGATGCCAAGCTGTTTCTGATTTCTAAGCAAAGAAAAACTGCAAGCAAAGAAAAACTGCAAGTCCAAAACATTTCTGCCCAAAAATTTAGCTCACATCTTTACTTTCATTCATTGCATGCCACTTGGATTTTCAAAGTATGATAAGGAATCTAGATGCTCCACTTGCTTCCATCCTCAACCATTTCTTCTTGCTCATTTTTGACACCAAACTCAACTCAACTTGGCACATGTAATTGCAAATTTTTTTTCTTGACATGAAATGCCTCTTGGATACCAAATATTTCCAGAACACTAGTCACTCCCCCACACTTAATCCTTTGTCCATCTCGGGCAAAGTAGCATTAAGAAACATCCCAAACAAACAAGTCCATAGAAAAGTGTGGTTATGAGTAGGAAATAAGGAAAGAAAAATAGAATAAACATGATTATTGCCAAAAATTGATATGGAAAGGTAAAAAAATTGTTTAGTTTCTATAAATGTGATCCAATCATTGAAATATGATTTTGAAAGAACCTAAGCAAGTTCTAGAGTACAATTACATATGTGTGTCACAAAAATAAGGCTAATTCTCACTAGGTGCAAACAATTCATCTCAAGTCATCACTTAAGAATCTAAACCAAGTAGTACTCAAGCATCCAAGATTTCATCCATAAGCTCAAACCTTAAGTTTTAACAACCAAATTTAATTTATTTTCAAGAGACTCTAAATAACATGAAGATAACCTAGAGGGATACATTTATTCCTAGTCATGCAAGAAATAAATTTCCAAGAAGACTAACATGGTATCTACAATGACTCATATTCATTCTACTCTACTCACGCATTTATTAGCAAGGACTCAATTTAAAAGAAAATTCTACTTCTAGAAAACATAAAAATGAAACATGCAATGAAAGAAAATATAAGAAAGAACAAACTCCCCTTTATTTATGGTGGACGGAGTCTATCAAGAAGTAGCCTCCATCGTGGTAGTGCAGGAGTATAGGTGGCTGAGAGAGCTTCCTTCATTTGATCTATGTCATGGTGCATGTCTCCCCCACACTTGAACTTTACAAAAAAATGTTCAGGTGGTCGAAGGCGATTTAGGTTCAAGATCCATGTAAGAGGTGGAGTGCTTTGAATTAAAGTAAAATAATCTCTTCCTTCTTGATGCCTTTTGAAAGTTCTTCCAGGAGGTTGAAGTCTGTTTAGATGGAGCACCCACTCTAGAAGTCTTCTGGACCTTGCAAAACCATGTAATACTTCTCTCAAGCGTGCAGGGTAAGAAAGAAATGAAATAATATCAGTCTTTGCATGAAATGTATCCAAAACTGCATCATATCCAATGAAATCAATTCTTGGTACCTCAATGAATTTTTCATAATTATTTTCTACAAAAAATGCATCCAGAAACTCATCACAAACAATGAAATCAATTTTTGGCACTTCAATAGAAATTTCATAATTATTTTCCACCAAGGATGTATCAAGCAATGTATTACAACCAATGAAATCAACTTTAGGTGCCTCTATCAGTCTTTCACAATCAATTTCAGCATAAGATATATCATGAGATTCATCACAACAAACGACATCAATTCTAGGCACTTCTAAAAATTTTTCACATTCAGCATTTTCATGATATGTATCACCACATGCTTCATATTCAGCAAATTTAACACTAGGTACCTCTATCGATTTTTCACAATCAAATTCTACAAAAGATGCATTCCTAAGTATATCATAAACAATAAAATCAGTTTGAGGTACCTCAATAAATTTTTCCAAAGAAATAAGAAGAATACTTACCTGATCATGTTGAAAAATACCTGGAGGTTCTACAAGAGTAGATGTAACTGTGGCCTCCTCCTGGTTAAGTACATGCTCCATTTCAGGTTCAGGTTCTGGTGGACACTCAACTGGAACAAGTGATTCTTGGGTTCTTGCTTCCACCATGCAAGTCCCTACACTTTCTGGCTTATCCTCTGAATCTTCTAATGTATCCATCACTGTTGGTGGTCCCTGGGGCTTAGTGCAATCCCCTACACCTGTAGAATCATCTCCTATGCATGCTCCTTCTGTAATATTTGCAACAACAATATCAGAAAAATTAGGACCATCAATAATACTAGCATCACAAAATAAAAGATGAGAAGGGTCCTGTAGTGCTTCAGAATCTTCTTCTTGAGATGAAAAATTTGGAAATGAGTTTTGAACAAGAACTTCAGGAGGAATGCATGTTGTAGGTGCCCTAATTTTGATGTTTTCTTCTTCTTCTTCCACCAAATTTGGAAGATCACTTGAAGAGGACTTGGCCATGCACTAGGGTCACCTTGAACTGATATAAAATCAACTCCGGGTTTGTTTTGAATGGGAAAATGGGATGCTGGAAATTTTTCAGGAAATTCGGCATTTGGAGACCTTTGGGCTTGTATTTGATTCATTTGAAGCTTTTGTTGTTGTAAAATTTGTTGAAGCATCTCTTCTATTCTCTGTTGTTGAGCCTCATTCTCATTAGGATTCTCAAAGCCTCCTTGATTGGTACAGGCCTCTCGTTGGTCTTGAAATGTGACACAAGGTTGCTGAAAATCAAGAGTATGCTGTAAATTCTGAAATTGGAGCTGTTGGGGCTGTTCAAATGGTCGAATGGGTTGATTAAATTGGTGAAAATTGGACTGATAGCAAGGATGATGTTGCTGGAAATTATTGTTCTGAAATTTCTGAAATTGGGGCTGGCATTGTTGATTGACTTGTTCAAATGCTTGAAGGTGAAAATTCTGATTGTCTTGCTGAAAATTCTGACCTTGAAACTGAAAATCTTGCTGATATTGTTGAAATTGTGGCTGAAAGGATGATTGGACTTGCTGAGAATTATAGCCCTGAAAATTCTGATTTTGAAGTGGAAACTGCTGTGGTGAGGATTGAAATGGAACGTGCTGGAAACTCTGATTTTGTGGCTGGAAATTCTGGTTGCAAGGCTGAAATTGCTGTGGGAATTGATATGGTTGCTGGTAATTCAAATTATCTTGGTACCCTTGCTGAATTCCTTGAAAAGGTGCTTGGTTTTGTTGATAAGGTTGCTGACTTTGGGGCTGGAATTGCTGAATTGGTTGCTCAAAATTCTGGAATTGTGGCTGCCCATTCTGAGTTTGCTGGAAATTTGGTTGACTTGGTTGAAAATCTTGCTGAAATTGCTGAAATTGTGGCTGAAAAAACTGATTTGGTTGCTGAAATTGTTGGAAAGATTGACATTGTGGCTGCCCTTGCTGAATTTGATAGTTTGGTTGCTGAAAATTCGACTGGGACTGTTGAAAACTTTGGTTTTGCTGCTGAAACTGTTGACATGGCGGCTGGTAAGTAGATGAATGACTGTTGGATCTTTGTTGGTTCACATGATTCACCCAAAACTTTAACTCTGACAGTGCACTTTTGAGCTCTTTACAGTCCTCTGGTGAAAACATTTTGATCTTGCAGCCCTGTCACAAAACAAACAAGAAAAATGACAGCAACCGTATACAAAAGATAAAGCAAAAGAAAATAGAATCAAATGATATGTCCATAAGCATACAAGCAAAAATCAAACAACTCAACTTGTAGTTCCCCGGCAACGGCGCCAAAAATTTTGATGGACCCTAACTAGGTGTCACGAATGTGGGTCTCAAAATTTAGATATGTGTAAAGCTGGAAACCCTTTTTGCAATCAAAGATGAAAACGTAGTAAAGGGGCCACAGGTCGTATTTTTCCTAGGGCTAGTTGAGATTGTTTGATTCGAGCTCGAGTTTATGTGTCGTTGATATTTTTTGGGTTTCAAATAAAACTTGGATTTTGGGTTGCAATCGGAAATGAAATCGCAATGAAAAGAAAGAAAACTTAACTCAATGAACCAAACAAGGGAAATGCAATTTATGAACTTAACCAATGAAAAGCTTAATCAACCAAGGCACTTAACCAATTTCGGGAGACAAATCTGATTTCGAATGCAAAACAAATGCTGAGCAAATGAATAAACGCAGTGATGGCAATTTTGGAAACAACAAACTTAACACAGATGCTAGCTACAAAATTCAGAAATTAAACTTAACAACAAACTCAACTCAAACTAGCTACAATTTTTGGAAGCCAACCAATGCAAAGAAACTCAGAAATATTCGAATGCAAACCTAACTAATTTCAAACACAATAGCTCACTAAAAACTGCATTTAACTTGGTACTAATTAATACCAAAACCTCTCTTGATACAAAGTGAAAAAGTTGATACAAACTTGATACAAAGAGGAAGAAACATGTGTGCCGTAAGTTGAGACTAAATGCAGAACTATAACTGATGTAAAGCTGATAAATTTGAAGCAACCGGTTATATGCAGAGTTCAGAAACGATTGAATGTGAAACAACAATTCAGATCCCAAACCGATATGCAGAATCGACTCAATTTCATAAATGAAATGTGCAGAAATGAAAGGTGCAGAACTTAATGACTTGACTGCAGAATTTTGCAGCAACGGATCAAATGCTGAACTAACAAATGCAAACTAAATTCGAGTCACTAATCTAAGTTCAGAAAAGCTTAAAAAGGCTAATGATTACTTGACAAAAACTGAGAAACTATCAGTAATAGGGCTGAAGCTACTGATATGCAGAAATTAAAGTTGGCACGCAAGCACAAAGCTGATACATGAAACTAAATTACGGGCAACTAAAATTAAGTGCTATGTTAACTAGACAAGCATCTATCTAGCTCGAAATGCAGAAATTAACAACTACTGAGTGTAGAAACAATTAGAAAAACAAACATCTCTATTATAGAAATTTCAAAATTGAAAATAATCCGCAGGAATGGAAATTACAGCTAACAATTCGAAAATTCAATAAGAAAAGTAATCCTCAATCACTCCATTAGCTCAAGAACTCCTTGCTCGTCACACAAGGGTGAGCCTCGAACTCCTAAGCTCAACAAATCAATGGAAAAACAGCCTCTGCGATTGAATCCAGCTCACACTCTGATCCAAGCTGAAATCCCATTCGATTTTTTTAATCTGGCGTTGTCCACTTGCGCGGATGGGTTGGGGATAATCCAAGCACTCCAGAGAACCCCTCCAGATAGCTCGGATGGATGAAGGATGGAACAAAACCAAGATCGAAGCAATCAATGACAGAACCGAGGAAACCCTCACTCGGCTCTATTTTTGGCCAATTCGGAGCTGGAATCTTCACGGCAACAGCTTCCCAAGGATCTAGCACTCGATTTAGTGAAGGAATTGAGGAGGTCGCGCCCTTGGATTGAAGAAAAACTGATGAAACGATGAAAAAACGCTGAAGAAGATGAAAGCTTGCGGCGAAGACGAAAAAATTTTGATGCCACCTTAACTAGGTGTCACGAATGTGGGTCTCAAAATTTAGATATGTGTAAAGCTGGAAACCCTTTTTGCTATCAAAGAATGAAAACGTAGTAAAGGGGCCATAGGTCGTATTTTTCCTAAGGCTAGTTGAGATTGTTTGATTCGAGTTCGAGTTTATGTGTCGTTGATATTTTTGGGTTTCAAATAAAACTTGGGTTTGATTTAATCAGACACGAAATCGCAAGGAAAATTTAGGAAACTTAACTCATGAACTAAACGAAGTGATGTCACTTAATGATTCAACCAATTGACCACTTAATCAATTATTGCAAATTTACAAAATTCAGGAAATCAAATCTGAAATCAAATCGATCCTAATCCTGATTGATACTAATTCAGAGTTTTGCTTCTGGGGTTGCCATTCAAAACAACCAAATGCTAAGCATTTTATAGACAAATTGATACAAGTCATTACCGAAACTCACTTGATACAAAATTTCAGCAACCAAAAACTAATATGCATAAGTGAAGCTTAAAGTTCAAAGATGAGCTGGCTGTGAAGCAAAATGAACTAGAGCTCAATAGCACACTAAAAGATTTGTTTATTTTCAGGAATTCAAGCTCTAAACCACTGAAACATCTGTCGAAACTGCACTTAGCACAAAACCAGAAATGACACAACTTGATACTCATGGGAGATGCTTATGTGCCGAGACTAAACTAAATACAGAACTATAAATTGATGTGAAGCAACTGATGTGAAGTAAATGGATGTGAAGCAAACAAATAAAGTGCAAACTTCAGAAGCAAATGAATGTGCAACAATTGTAATTGGTACGCATGATGGACTGATACGCATATTGAAAATCAAATTTAGACATGGAGATCAATTGCTATGCAATTAAACAATCTGCAAGTGAATTCAGAGGTTAACACTAAGCTCACTTGATACCATTTCAGAGAGAATAATTGAGGATTGCCGAATTGAACTCAATGGCAGATATGGGAATCGAATTTCAGAAATGAAATTGCAGTTTTTGCAGAAATAAACTGATACGAATCAATAGAAACCAAATGCAGAAATTAATTTCGAGAACTTTGTAAACGAAACAAACTAAAATGTAAATTCAGAAGTTAAAGCTAAAGCTATCTTGATAAACGATTCAGGAACTCAAAAGAAAAGGAAACTGATAAGCTGGACACAAGCTGATACACTAAAAACTGAACTGATACGCAAGGTGAACAACTGATACGCGGGCTCTAAAGCATAAACAAACTAAAATTTAATCTAAGAGTACACTAACAAGCAATCTAACTAACTACTTGCAGAATTTAAACACTAATTAGAGCAGAAAACAATTCGGAAAGGTAAACTACAGCTGATACAGAAAATTCAGAACTGAAATTGCGTGTAGGAATTGAAATTACAGCTAAAGAAACAAAAATTCACTAAGCAAACTAATCCTCAATCACTCCCTTAGCTCAGGTACTCCTTGCTCGTCACACAAGGGTGAGCCTCGAACCCCTAAGCTCAACAAATCAATGGCAAACAGCCTCTGCGATTCAATCCAGCTCACACTCTGATCCAAGCTGAAATCCCATTCGATTTCTTTAATCTCACCTTGTCCAATCGCGCGGATGGTGTGGGGATGAACCAAGCACTCCAGAGAACCCCTCCAGATAGCTCGGATGGATGAAGGATGGAACAAAACCAAGATCGAAGCAATCAATGGCAGAACTGAGGAAACCCTCACTCGGCTCTGTTTTTGGCCAATTCGGAGCTGGAATCTTCACGGCAGCAGCTTCCCAAGGATCTAGCACTCGATCTAGTGAAGGAATTGAGGAGGTCGCGCCCTTGGATTGAAGAAAAACTGAAGAAATGATGAAAAAATGCTGAAGAAGACGAAAACTTGCGGCGAAGACGCGACAGCGAGCCCTGTGCAAAAATGTTGATTAAATACTTTGAATTCAACGGCTGAGATTGTATTGGATGAATCCAACAGCTGATCTTTGTCCGATCTGAACCAAACTTTGATGATGTTGATCAAGGGTCAGGATCTGCCTCGGGGTAGCTCGGATCTTCCAGATTTGCAATGGATGACCCAGATCAACCTGATCTTTGGATGGACAGTCTAGAACCCTCTGAGCTCGATCCAACGGTTGAATGATCTCTGATTTGGATAAAAATCTCAAATCTTGACACGAGTGCTTGATCAGCCTTAACCCTAGTTCGGATCGCCTCAGATGGTCCCAGATGGCTCAGATCTAGCCATTTTTGAATCGGACGGCCCAGATTTATCTGAAGCTTGATCACTCGATCCGGGTCCACTTCCGACTCAAGTTTGACCCAGCCTGACCTAGGTCCATGATCCTTTCATGCCTACAAAAATAGATCAAAAATTTAGTGGCCAAATAATTCAAATGTGTAAAGATTTGCAATTAAGTCCAAAATAAAAGCAAGTCCTAGAACCTAGGGTAAATTCACAATTAAGCAAGTAAAATATGCGTCAAACTTGGATTTTAGCAACTAAAATAATCAACAAAATGATACCTATCAGTACAAACTCCAAATTTCTTTAAAATGTATCATGAAATCTTTCCCAAAAGTTCTAACTTTGACCTCACCTTGATGCTCCTTCCCATACTCATTCATAATCCATTCTTAGCATCAATTTATATGGTAGTTAGGCATTAAAATCAATTTCTCCATTAAAATCCCAATTTCTTCCTTTTATTCCATAAATCTCCCTTTAGTGTGCCAATTCTCTAGGATTAAGACCAACCTTTGACTTTTAACCCTCTTGGCACACCCTATAGTCTTCTTCAATCTCCTAGGAGGAAACTGTTGGGTATGACTTGGCGGGTTTCCTAAGCGAATACCTGGTCGATCCGAGAGACCTCTCTATGGCTACGGATTAAAAAATTTAATCCGGATGGAGAGGTGTCTCCCATCGACCTTCTTGTGCCGTATCGAACGATTCAAATTGCAACTTAGCCAATTACCAAAATTGGTCTTGCATTTTGCTCGACCGTCCGACCGCGGAAAAGGCGACGAGTTGATCGCCGGCTTTTGTGTTTATGGTTGGGGTCCAGTTAAATAATTATTGACTATGATTCGCAATCAAAATAATTAAATAACAAATATGAAATGACAAGGCAAATAAGTATGGCACAAAATAAGAACATAAGGAGCTAGGGAAGAATATACCTTCCGTTACCTTACGATCTTCTACTGTATGACCCTCCCCTCTTGGACGTCGTGTGGGCGACTATCTACCAAGAACCGTGGTCACCAAGTTGATCCCTTCTCCTTACGCCAACCAATCCCTTACCAAAGGGATGCCGCTGGCCGCTCCTAGGAAGAAGATAATCCAAACACCAACTCTACCTTTCCTTTTCTCAACCGCTGGCAACCGGCAGCACCTCTCCACGCCAAGCAATTAGAATTGCTCAAGAGCAAGTTGCGTGTGCTACTTGTTCTCCATGCCTCTCCATTCCTCTCTGCCGTGAGCAACTTTTATAGGAGAAGGCCATTCAATGAGCATGCATTACGGTTTATCCAATTAATTTCATACGTTCTAATTAATTGGAGACAAGTCAATTAATTGCATGCGTTTATCGGCAGGGAGGCAAATGTAATGCAATTAAATGGAGACGGAATTTGCATGCAACACATGGAGAAAGAAACGCATGGAGCAATTTTAATTGCATTCGAGCCGTTCCTGTTTAATTGCATGAGCAATTAAACAATTGCTTGCATGAGCAATTAAACAATTAATTGCCTCGAGCAATTCCTATTTGATTGCATGAGCAATTAAACAATTAATTGCTTGCTCCTGGAGCAATCAAAATGCGTGGAGAAGAAAGCTGTTCGGCGCCGCAGAATGAAACGAGGGAGAGAGAGAGAAGAGAATAGTTGAGACTAGGATTTCTTGTGATCTATTAAATTAATTATCAACTTGGTTTCATACCACCATGGGGTATTTATAGGGCTACGGTAGGGACCATGAGGAGGAGTTGGATCTTGGCCTGCTAATGAACCCGGTGCATTAATGAGGATCCATTCCACTAAAGGGCCCTCATTGAATTACCTCACCAACCCCCATATTTACATATGGGCTCCACTTATTACAAGTCGTCCATCCCCCCGTGTTTAAGATTTCGAATGCCCGTTAATTAATTAAATTACTGACAATTTAAATTAATTAACTTCTGGATCCTTGACTAGTACCACTCGACCTTATCATCATGCTGGATCAAATCCACCTGCAGGGTTTAGCATGATGAACCTTTCGAGCTCATCAAGGGGGCATCATCTACCCGACTCACCAGGACACGGATTCCGTCAATAATCAACGGCACATCATATTATTAATATTATCTCCCAACTTACAGGGCCTATCGATCTAACAGAATAGATCTCGCCCATTGGTAAATTAAAGAAATAATAGTTAATAATATATGCCCGTTATTATATCGGGATTAAGGGATTGTACTCCATAATAAAGTCTGAGGTCCTATCCAATTATCGAGTCAGTACAAATTAGATAGCCTCGTGTTTTGGTCCTGCTCAATGTACTCAAAGCACACTAGTGTAATCCTATGGTTAAGACCAACCACACCTAATTACACTACAACCATTCCGATGGGTTGTCCAATTCCATCTCGGTTGTGAGCCTCTATTTATACTAAGCAAGGAACTGATAACATGATCTTCCATGTGACACCACACACCATGTTATCTACAATGCAAAGTAATTGGACTTCATGCATGTACTAATATAAACAGGCACCTAGTGTAGTTATGATTCTCTTTTCAAAATAAAGATGTTTATATATATATAAAAGAAGCATGTCTTTCAGTATACACATATAACAGAAACCACCTGAGATCCATTGACCATGGAACCCATTTTGGCTTCCAGAGCTCTCCCTTGAGCTCCTAGCCCTAGTTACCCCTAGGTAACTCACCTACAAAGGCAAGACCACACCGGTGCTCCTCCGGTGCCTCTTGACCTTCCACTATCACTCTTTTGACCCTATAGACCTTTTTCTTAGTTAATTTCTTTTCTTTTCCTTCAAATGGCTTTTCTTTGTCATTTTTGACTTTTTCTCTACCATAGTTATAGGGCATCCTTGAATATGATATTTTATCAACATTAGCCCTCCTAGGGTGGTATCCTAGACCCGACCTATCATCTCTATGATTTTGGTCCTTTGATATCATATTCAATCTCTTGGACCCTTGAATGCATCTTCCTAGGTTTCTTTCTAACTTATCAAGTTTTGCTCTTAACGCTTGATTTTCCTTTTCTAACTTCCTAACCTTAGGATCACTAGACCTAATTTGATCATTTCTAGGTCTACTTATTTGTCTAGGCATATTTCTCCCTTCCTTAGAGTTTATGCCTTAGTCCTTAGCCCTAAAATTTCTAGATTTATCATGAAACATGGAGTTTTTGGTGTTTTGGCACACAAAAGTGTTTCTAATCTTATCATGATATTTAAAACCAAAAACACGCATGGGCAAGCAATTGTTGTTAATTCTATCATTCGTACAAACATTTTGAGCATTTATGAAAGAATTTGAAGTATAAGTAGAGTTAGAGGTTACCTCCCTTACCCTTGGTGCTCCCCCTTGATGAGCGCTCCTCTTTCTTTCTTCTTTCTCCCATTTCCTAAGGTGCTCCATCTTTTTGAGCTCTCCACTTCTTGGACATTTTGTATGATAATGCCCGAGCTCCCCGCATGTGAAGCATCGAATTCTCCTTCTTTTGTTTTGAGCTTCCTCATTCCTACAACCCATATTAGATTTAAATTGAATGGATTTGGGCTTAGGAATTACCTCCTTTTTACTTAGTGGACACTTATCCTTGTAGTGCCCCTTTTTATTGCACCTAAAGCATATGATATGCTCTTTTGACTTGACTTTGGTGGAGTTGGAAGTCTTCTCTTGCTCTTGTGAGGATGAGGGTCTCTCCTCCCCCTCAACCCTTGATATTAATACTTCTTCTTCTTCTTCTTCGGATGAAGTGGATCCTTTTTCACTCAATTCCTCCACTTCACTTGATGATTCTCCTTCCCTTTGGTCTTTTTGGGCACTTGACCTTCTTTCTTCGGGCTCCTCTACTCCTTGAGTTTGCGTAGGGTTCTCATGACACTTTTCCAATTTATCCCACAACTCATATGCATTTCTATAATTCCCTACATTATCCAAAATATTAGTAGGCAAAATATTGACCAAAATATTGATTACCTTCTCATTGACCCTTGCTTGTTCTTGTTGCTCCTTGGTCCAATACCTAGGCCGGAGCTTCTTCCCATGCTTGTCCTTAGGAGTCTCAAATGGTTCCTCTAGCACCATTACGCACTCCCAATCCATGCCGAGCCACATCTTCATTCTAGCTTTCCAATAATCAAAATCTTCATGCTCGTATGGTGGTGGTGAGTTTATATCTTCCCCAAGTTTGTCTTCCATCATTCCCTCTAGCTTTGCTTTGCTCCCTTGGCGGTTATTCCAATCAAGAGCGGTCCTAGCTCTAATACCAACTGATGGATCGTTTCAGGCGTGCTAGAGGGGGGGGGTGAATAGCACTTTTTCGTCGTTTTGATCTCTACAAAGTCGTTAGCGCAACGGAAACAATGATATGCAAAGTAAATAAGAAATAAACAATGCTAACAACCTGATTTACTTGGTATCCACCCCGGTCGGGTGACTAATCCAAGAATCCTTCGGTGGATCAACCCCCGGATAACCTCCGGCTAGATCTGTCGCTCCTTGTGGGTGGAGAAACCTCGCCACAACACTTCGGACGCTCTCTGATCACAATAGACTACTAACCCACTTTATCCAAGCGAGTTTTGTCAAGCAAGATAGTAGGAAACGAGCCCCTTTAAATAGGGCTCGAATCTGAAAACAGTCGCTACCAGTCGACTGCCCATGGGGCAGTCGACTGGTACCACTCAGATTCGACCGTTACAATACAACGTTCGAATCTTCCAGCTGTTCCAGTCAACATCAGTCGACTGCCCCTGGGCCAGTCGACTGATACACACCAAAGCCTAAGGTTTTACTCCCGAATACAAATCTCTCCACACTCAAACCCTCCCGGCTTAGCCCCTGAGTACACACACTCATACTCAGACCTTTAGTTGACTCTTCACCAGCAGTCTTGACTGTTGCCTTCACGCCCTCTTCATCTTTGTCCCTCGTCTCTCGGATGCGCACGCAAGCCTCCAGCTTGCCTCCATGCCACCCTTCACGTACGCCTCGAAGTCCGTGTCTCTCGTCTCATCATCTCTGCTATCCAACGGTCCCTCGGATGCGCACGCAAACCTCCAGCTTGCCTCCATGCCATCCTTCACCTGAAGACATCAACCAAGTTCATGTGTACCTATACACCTACACACTCATGTACACATATGAGAATAACCCAAATCCTAACTTAACCATATTGCCCACACATCAAAATATCATGATCCTCCAGATCATCTCAAGGCCGATTGCCCCAACATGGATAAGTGCTGAAACATTTTTTCCCAAGCTGACCAACTCATTCTCCTTAAGCTTCTTCTTGTGAACACATAAATCTTTCAGGAACTTGGCATACTTAGGAATCTATTTTATCATGGTCAACAAGGGTACATTGATTTCCACTTTACTAAACAACTTCACTAGCTCATTGTATTCCTTAGCTTTCTCCTCCTCCACTTGCTTCTTGACTGGAGTTTTGCGCTGAGGGAATGGCAAAGGAACTCTCATTTCTTCCTCTTGAGCCGAAAGTTGAGGGGCTGAAATTTGAACTGACTTTCCCACTGAAGTAACTGCTGTGAACTCCCCTTTTCCACTGATTTCTCCTTCATTCTCCACCAAAATCACATGATTACTTGAGGAAGGAGTTAGGCTTGGACTAGGGTTGGAACCAACTAAATTTGAAGTGATTTCAGGGCTGTTTGGGGCTGAAAGTGTAGGTGCTGTCCTGTTTTCAGAAAAATCAGCTCTTGGACCATTTGGAGTTGAAGCCACCTTCCCACTCCTCAAATTAATAGCACTAACGTTTCCCTTTGGATTTGGAGTAGCTTGAGAAGGTAGTTGACTTGATCCTTGAGCTTGCATTTGATTCATCCCACTAGCCAATTGTCCAATTTGCCTCTCAAGGTTTTGTATGGTAGGATCATTTCTTTGTTGTTTCAAAAGTTGTTAAAGCATCTCCTCTATCCTTTGTTGTTGCGCATTTCCCCCACTAGAGCCTCCATAGCCCCTTGGTTAGCATGAGGCTTTGATTGGCCTTGAAATGATGATTGATGTTGTTGAAATTGTTGAACTTGTTGTGAACCTTGAAAGTAGGGCTGTTGGGGCTGATTGTAAGGTTGAAATGGTTGAGAGAATTGCTGAAAATTTTGCTGAGAACTTGGTTGAAATGGTTGAGAATTATAACTCTGAAAATTCTGAAGTTGAGGTTGAAATTGTGGTTGTGAAGGCTGAAATTGAGTGGGCTGGAAATTCTAATTTGAGGGCTGAAAATTTTGATTAAATGGTTGGAATCCCTACTGTGAGAACTGATTTTGTTGCTGAAAATTCGAACTTCCTTGAAACCCTTGCTGATTCACTTGAAAAGGTGGCTGATTTCCTTAATAGGGTTGCTAAAATTGTTGGAAAAGTTGTTGAAATGGCTGAAATTGTTGTTGTCCTTGATGAACTTGCTGGAAATTCTGTTGGGGCTGTTGTGATGGGTTTTGCTGATAGAAAGAATTACCATACTTCAAGTTGGGATGATCCCTCTAACCCGGATTATAGGTAGATGAATAGGGGTTGTTTTTGGCTTGGAATTGTCCCCTAGTCAATGCAGCTAATGTCTCATCTTGTTGGTGGTTAGGACATAGATCCGAGTTGTGGTCTTAGCTTGAACAAATACTGCATAACCTCATCACTTGGCTTGAAGGTGGTGGTACTGAGAAACTCTGATTTTGACTCACATTGTTTAGAGCCATTTGCTTCACCAGGGATGTGAGCTTCATCAATGAATTCTTGATTTCCTTCTGCTCATTTGATACCATATGAACTTCATTAACTCCTCTGGTGGACAAAGCTCTACTCCCAAATTGTTGTGAGTTCTCTGCCATATTTGAAATTAGCTCCCTAGCTTGATCTGGTGTTTTGTTTACTAGAGCACCTCCTGCTGCAGCGTCTATCATGATCCGATCCATCTGGAGAAGTCCCTCATAAAAATACTGAATGTGTAGATGCTCACTAATCTGGTGCTATGGGCAACTAGAACAAAGTTTGTTGAACCTTTCCCAGTAGTCATACAAAGTCTCTCCCACTACTTGCTGTATTCCACATATACTCTTCCTGATGATTGCAGTTCTGGAAGCTGGAAAGTACTTCTCCAAAAATGCTTTCTTCATAGAAATCCAGCTAGAAACGTGCCCAGTAGGTAAGTAGTAAAACCAATCCTTTGCTGCTCCAGTGAGAGAAAATGGGAATGCTCTCAGCTTGATATCTTCTTCTGAAATCCCCTGAGGCTTCATGGCGAAGCAGACAACATAAAATTCATGTAAATGTTTGTTGGGATCTTCCCCAGACTGACCTAGAAATTTGGGCAACAAATAGATGAGTCCTGATCTTAACTCAAAATCTCCAGTGAGCTCTGGGTAGGCAATGCAGGAGTACTGAAAAGCATCATCTGGTGCTGCTAGTTCCTTCATAGTTTTCTAGTGGTCAGCTATAGGATCAACTGAATAAGCTGAGATAGACTAAGTAGGAAGAATATCAAAAACTTCTGAAGCACTGATTTGGTTCCTCCTTGCTCTGAAAGTTCATTCAATTTCAGGATCAAAGTTTTCTAGAATACCACCTGCAGATCTGGTCATACACAAATACAAAAATCGCAGCAAATGTATACAAAAGAATGAGGCAAATAGTATGGATCACAAAATATAGAGATAAGCACAAAAATGGATCACAAGATATGAAATAAGCACACAAGCTAAATCAATGAAACTCAACTAGTGTTGTCCCCGGCAACGACGCCAAAAATTTGATGCGTCTCGAATAGATGTCACGATATAAGACTCAAATTTAGATATTTATAACTGAAAACCCTTGTTAGCAAAATAGAAATGTAGAATAGGGGCCTCAGGTCGTATTTTTTTTCCAAGGACTAGTCGTGAGTGTTTGAATCAAGCTTAAAAGTTATTTGTCGTTAAATGATTTGGGTTTTCGAGATAAAATGGGGGTTTTGTTTTGCAAGTAAGATTGAAGTAAAATTTGAAATAGAATTGACTTAACTAGTAGAGCTAAACTAGTTCTTGCAAGAATTGAACTTAACACTAAGAAAATTGAACAAGGCAATTTGAAATCACAAGATTTGAATATAAAACTAATATCTATTGCAGGGGTAAAACTAAAATTGCATCTAATTACTGAAATGAAGAGTTGAAACTATGCTAACTTCGGAAACAGAGTATGTGGTGCAGAAACTTAGCTGATCGGTTGGCTGACCGATCAGATACAAGCCTGATCGGACTGGTGTCCGATCAGGTGCTGCCTGGATCGGTCACAACGACCGATCAGTAGCTGATTGCAGACTGATACAGAACTGAAACAATGCAATAAACTAATGCTAATCGAAAACTAAACACCATAATGAATTTTCAATACAAAAACTATCTTGTTGTCACCCAAGATCTAGCTAGAAACCCTCTAGCTTGCCAAATCACCCGGATCCGAGCTCTCCTTGTGAGATTGCGCTGAATCAAGTCGAAGTTGTCTTTTCATCCGAGCATCCACTTGATCGGTGAATCGATTGAAGCTTGAGGTTCAGAACCCTTCCAAGGCCTTCAGAAACCCTTCTGAATTCTTTGGCAGATCCGATCGGCGAAGTCGGGCGATCAAGAGGCGATCGAACGGAATGCAGTCCCTTTGGTGAAACCCTCTCCGTAGGGCTTTTCAATGACGAAAATCCATCAAAATCCTCTCGGGGAGTTTATCTCAATGACTTGGGAACTTGAATTGAAACTCAAAATGCTGTGGCCGCACGATCGAAAGAAGAAACGGAGAAGAAAATTGCATGAACAGTGAAGGAAGTGGCGAAGACGCGACGACCCCGAGCGACAAAGGGAATTCTTGATTTAATTGAGCATTTTGAATTTCGACGGCTGAGATTGATCTAGCCCAAACCAACGGTCAAATCAAGTCAGATCTGATCCAAATCCTAGAGATCTTGATCAAGGGCTCTGATCTACTGCTCCTTAGCTTGGATCACTCAGATCTGAAGCAGATGGCTCAGATCCTCCCTTCTCTTGAATGGATGGCTCAGATTCTCTAGCGCTTGATCCAACAGCTGAATTGACTCTGATCTGGCCCAAACTTTCAGATCTTGACCCATGAACTTGATTAAGTCTATCTTGAGCTTGGATCGACCGGAAGTTGACGGTTGGCTTAGATCTAACCGTTCTCTTGAATGAATGACCCATATTAATCCGATGCTTGATCCCTTTGATCCGGATCCAATTCTGACCCAAGTTTGACCCAATATGATTCAGGTCCATGATCATCTGAACTCTACAAAATGATATTAAATTTTAGTGCCAAAACATCTTAAATATAGAAAGAATTGAATTTTAAGCTAAAATAGAGACAATCCATGAAACCTAATATAATACAAACTTAAGCATATGAATAGTGGATCAAAACATGGAATTGAGGGCCTAATTTAAACAATAAAATGAAAGTTATCAAGCAGCCCCGGGTCCTCGGAGAGACTCTCCTGGAGATATTGAGAAGGCCCACTCGGTAGCCTCCAGTGCGCAGAGGCACGAGGAAGGACAGGGGAAAAAGGAGGAGCCTAAGGCCTCCCATAAAGTCCCCTCTACTCCCTTCTCATCGGTGATTATTGAAGACCCCATGCCGAAGCAGTTCCGTGGGCCTGGGATCCCCGATTATGACTGGAAGACGGATTCGGAGAATCACATCTGCAAGTTCGAGAACGCAGCACTCTTGCACCAATACACTAACAGTATAAAGTGTCGGGTGTTCTTGAACACCCTATCTGGAGCAGCCCAACGATGGTTCCAGAGACTGCCACAATGTTCTATCAACTCCTTCGCAGAGTTTAGAACTGCCTTCCTCCACCACTTCCCCAGTAGCCATCATTATCAGAAGACGACACTCAATCATGTTGGTGCCGGAAGCACTAAAGTCAAACCTGTGTTTTGATAATGGCAAAGGGTTCAGAAGTTAAGGTGGTGTTGTTATCTAACAAGCTTACTAAGTGTGCAGGAAAGTCTTAGGTACACTAGGCAAGAAGTTTTGGCAAAAGGCTGGGCAAAGGCCTGGGCAAGAAGTCCTGGCAAAGGGTTGGGCAAGAAGTCCTGGCAAAGGGCTGGGCAAGAAGTCTTGGTCGAGGACTAGGCAAGAAGTCCTGGCAAAGGGCTGGGCACTGAAGACCTGACCGGAAGTTGGGTAAGAAGTCCTGGTCGAGGACTGGCAAGAAGTCCTGGCAAAGGGTTGGGCGCTAAAGACCTGACCGGAAGTTGGGCAAGAAGTCCTTGTCGCGGACTGGGCACGAAGACCTGATCGGAGGATTGGGCAAAAGTCCAATCGGGGGAGCCGGTTAGCAAAATGGTAAATTCTCCCGAGAGGAGTAGGTGAGGACGCGTTCCCCATAGGAGGGAACGTTAGGCGTCGGTTTGACCTAGGGTTCCATTTGGGAGACCCAAAGTCAGAACCAAGACAACTTAGGCTGTAAATAATGTCTAACATACTTGCTTCTTGTGTTTTGGAACTAACCTTGGTTGCAGGGAACGAAGGAACGGTGTTTCTGCAGCTCAGGCGCCTCAATGGAGTGAGGCGCCTCATTGGAGTGAGGCGCCTCACTGGGCTAGGTGCCCGTATGGATATGGTTGCCCTAGTGCAAGGCTAAATCAAAACCATCAAAGCAAACTGCCACGAAGCCTCTGGACCAAGTCAGCTCAGGTGCCTGTGTTAACACAGGCGCTGTAACGCCCCAAAATTTTCCCATATAGAATGTTATGAAATATCATGAAATTCATGAAATATTATTATGGAAGATCATGAAATATTATCATGAAATATTATGAAATCATGAATATGAAATATTATGGAATTCATGAAATATTATCATGAAATATTATGAATTCATGAATATGAAATATTATGAAATTCATGAAATATTATCATGAAATATTATGGATTCATGAATATGAAATATTAAAAAATATTATGAAATAATATTTATGGGATATTATGAAATATTATGAATCCATGAAATATTATTAATATTATGAAATTTCATGATGGGCTTGGCTTAATGGGCTTTGATATGGATTAGTGCAAATTGTGATAAAAAGAAGAGGTAGAAAGGAGGAAGCAAGGATTGAACCTTGAACCTCCTAGTTGCACTCACCATGTCATAACCAATGAACCAAGTAATGTTTCTTGTAGAGAGGATAAGAAACATTCTTGTTGAATTCGGGGAAACGAAGAGACATGTCTCTTCATGAGAAAAGTATAAATAAGGGAATGAGAAGTTAGAGTAACTTCCTCTTCTTCTTCCTCACTCACTCCCACCGAAACCCTCTTCCCCTCTCCTTGCATTTTCGAAAAACACACCCTAGGGTTCTAACCCTAGGGAATTTGGAAGGAAGAAGACCCTCCAAGATCTTGCCCTCTATTAGGGCCAAAGAGTTTAGAGAAGTTCTAGCAAAAAGGATTTTCACTTGCCCTCCAAGTCTAGGGTACCCTACGGTTTAAAGAGAAGGTGAAATTCCAGCGCAAGGATGTAAGTGTCCTCTCGCCTGCAGCATAATTGCTATTGAATGTTTGCTTGTTTTATTCTTTTGTAAAATCACAAGGACCTTCCTTGAGGAAGGTTTCGACCACCCTATGCTTGGGGGTCCAAGAGAGGGGTTTTGATCAAACCTTGATGCATGCTAGTACCCCTAGGGACTTTATACACATATGTGTTGTTTCCAAATTTTTGGGAGGACAAAAATTAGGGTTTGGTACCCTACAAGGTTTCGGCCAAGACTTGGCTTCTTTGGGGTTGTGAAGTGAATCACTTCTTGATGCATGCCATGCATGCTAAATAAATGTTGTATACATGTGTATTGTTTTGTGAATGATGACTTGTCCAAAAACCCTAAAAACCCCCACCTTACCATTCGGCCACCCCTTGTAATTTAGGGTTAGTGGAAGCTAACCCCACTTTGAGGTATAAACTATGTTTCAATTGTTAACATGAAATGCACTTGAGGTGTTTGTAGAAATGCATGAATGAATGCTTGATTGAAAAACCAAAAGAATTCCCTACCCTTGACTTTCGGCCAACCATGGTTCTAGGGTTGGGAAGTACTTAATGAAACCATGAAGCATGCTACCACTTATATGATGTGTGTATAATTTATGTGACCTATCTTGATTAGGTATAAAAGCATGCCTTATAGCCCATGGGGCACCCTTATGACATGAACATGATGTGTTTGATAATATGCTTGAAAAAGGATACTCTACGGAAATTGGGATCAAGAGCACCCCTAAATGTGTGGTGTGTCCCTAGGGGATCATGAGCACCTTGATGAGTGGTGTGTCCCTTTAAGATGTTATTAGGAGTACCTTTAAGCATATACATATATATGTAATTACATGTTAAGATACTTTACTTTGAAAGTTGTGTACCCGACTCGGAAGGGGGTCGTTAAACAAAATCCAATGTACATGTTAACTGAAGGTCATGGTATTGGTAGGACGGAAGGGTCCTGCCCTAATTGGATTGGTGGCTCGCTACCCCAACTCATTAGGGAACGCGCTTGATGTGGTACTACAACTGGGCCCTAGATGATACTATATTTTTAAGTACTTACCTTTATGGAACCTTTTGAAAAGCATTCTCTCATTATGTGATAATCTTGTTCTGTAAAGTACTTAGAAATATTTGATGTGATGCTTATAATTCTATCTTGATTACTGTGTACATGATATGATGTATTGATATGGATTTTTGCGAGTAGGCCCGGATTCTTACTAAGCATGTTTTGCTTACTAGTTTCATGTTGTTTTTCTTATGCTGCAGATAGCGGTAAGAAATACTTGAACTAAAGGAAGAGGCAGAGGGAAAGCTAAAAGATGTGTGTGGTGATGGCTCGGGAAAGAAAGAAGGATTCTTATCTACCATTTTTGTCTAGAATCTAAATTGCTTCCACTAAAAGATTGCAAGTTGTATTACTATATTCTGATTGTGTGATGATTATGACTACTCTACTGTTGGCCAAGTTTAGAGATATGAAACCTATGTCATGATTAGATAACACTATCATTAGATGTCTAATTCTTGTTGTATGCATGCTAAGTGAAATGCTATAGATTTCCTAATTTCTATTGCTTATGAATGTTTCTCTTGCATGTGTCTAAGGCTAGATAACTCATGCTACATTTCTACTTGAGATTCCATGCTATAGTGTATTTATTGATGCTTGAAATGGGGACTTGGGTGGAGAAGAGGGCCGGCTGCCCATAGGTGCCGAGACCCATGCCCTTGCCCAATGTCTTGTTTTTCCCCTCCTTCAATGTTATGCTTAGCTGTTTAATTGGATCACTTGCAGAAGGTTATGTTTTAGATCATGCTAAGCCCTATCTTGTTCAAACCATGTTTAGATCAGTAAATTATGAAGTTAAATGATCTTCCTATTATGTTATAAATGCATGTTAAATATAGGAAACCCTGCTTGGTAAATTAGTCCTCAACAAGCATGCGTACTACTCTTCTTGCATTGTAATTGTTTCTACTTGATATACATGCTTAACATGATAAATGATATGAATGTATGGACCTGTAACCCCGCCTTTAGGGTAGATATAAGGGCGGGCGTTACAGGCGCCCCCATCAACTCAGGCGCCTCATTGAAGGGGATAAGCGCTACTAAGCCTGCGAATTGGAGTTCTCGCAGGAGAGGCCACGTGTCAGGCGCCCCCATCAATACAGGCGTCCCTATGGCTGCTATAAATAGGGGTTCACCCCTAAGGCTTCAAACAATCTTGCTCAGGGAGTTGGCACGAACTCCCTGTTGTGGATCGGTCTGGTGATCGATCTAGGGGAGTCTGATCGGTCTGGTGACCGATCAGGGAGAGAACAGAAAGGTTTTTGCTTGGCCTCTGATTGTTCTGGTGAACGATCAGAGAGAGATCAGTAGGTCTTTGTGAGAAACCTTGATCGGTCAAGTGACCGATCAAATGTCGCGACATTTCTCATCCCGACCGATCAGAATGGCTCCTGATCGGTCAGGGCGTGTCCTGATCGGTCCATAGACTGATAAGGGCACAACCTGATCAGTCACGTGACCGATTAGGGGCTTTTGCTTGCGGGAGCTGGAGAAAGCTGCACCAAGTGTTGGATCGGTCCGGTGACCGATCCACGATCTATGATCGGTCTGGTGACCGATCACAAGAAGTCCGCGATCTCAGTTTTCTCACTGTGGACCGATCAGGCTGGAGCCTGATCGTTCAGGGCTTACCCTGATCGGTCTGGTGATCGATCAGGGTCATCTCTGATCGGTCTGTGGACCGATCAGTAGCTGTAACTTTAATTCAAATATGCTGTCAGACTTCTGATCACGTCTATTTTTCTCTGCGTTTTCTCTGCTACTTGCTGATATTGTTTGATATGCATTTGCTAAGCCTCTGATAAGTGTGCAGGTTAGACAGGGAGGATTCAAACAATGGAGGAGAGTCAACTGAGGACTTTCCATTGAGCAGGTTTGTATGTATTCAGTTTTCAGGTTTCAATGGTTTCCTGGCGCGGCTGGCAACTGACGGAGACTCAACTGAAGAGGTCTTCAGTGGACTGAGTGCTCAGTGGAGTCAGGTCAGGTTGTGGCTCAGTGGGAGCTGATGGAGCTGGATGTAGCGACCCGCCTTCTCTGCCTTAGACGGATCGTTACTTTTGTCTACTTCTCGACTCTAATGCACGACTGAAAATGCGGAAATCTTTTTTTTTTCTTTTTAATCTATTTAAGAATGATATTCTAACTTAAATAGTCATGCATGATACTATGTCACACTTTCTTTCTCAAAAACTCGTGAGAAAATACTTATTGCAACTTGCCTCGCCCAACTCAGCTTACGGGTATCAGTCGACTGATATTGTACCAGTCGACTGATAAGTCTGAAACCTATTTTTCAGATTCGAAGCCTTGTTTCAAAACTCCACCAAACCTATACTTTCGAGCCATATAAAATCATGACACCATTTCTATACTTTATACCAGTTTTCTAAACAATTTAGCCCATCAAAACGAATCCATAAACTTGAAATTAGGACTTTTGCAGAATTTAGCAAGTTATGAAAAATCTACATAGACTTTAAGCTAGAGTTTGTACCAAACTTAACTTCTAACCATTGAAACTCATTACACAAAATTCTGAAACATCCCTAAGGCATTATCAAATGAGAAAGCAACTTTTCTAAACATACTTAAGCAATGAAAATTGGATTCAAAGGGAAAATTAATACTATCTTGGCACATGCATCTATTTCTCTAACAAAGTATCAATATTTCAAACTACTCACACTTCTACTCATCCAATGCAATCATAAGGATATGTATGCTAAATGAAATGACATGGAATCTTTGCTCTAAGAAATTGAGCATGTAGTATTATCCAAGCTTAAATGTTCGCTAAACTCCATAAAGCAAGAACTTGAAATTTGAATAAACTAAAACATTGTAGTTCAAATAACTAAATTATCTCGTCTCAAGGATCTCTCCAAAATCAGCCACCACACACACTTTACTCAGCACCGCCTCGTCGCCTTCCTTCAGAATTGCTTGCCTTTACCTTTATCTGCAGTAAGAGGAAATGCAACTAGTAAGCAAAAAGCTTAGTAAGTACTATCTAGCTCACAAAATCTCGAAATGTGCAAACATGCTTCTTGATCAATATGGAAATCATATGAGATACTTATATGCTTGAAAGAAACTAAGAACATGTATAACTCAAAACATTCATACTCAAGCATTAATAAATCTCAATTTACTTTTCTTGGCTCAACTTGAAACTTTAGCTATTCTTTAACTTTTTGAAAACTCTTTAAACTTTAGAAACTTTGCTAAAGCATATACTTGAAAATAATAATCACTCGGATCCACTGAAGACGTAAGTACCATCTCATGCGCATTCCCTAAAAGGTTGGGGTAGCGAGCCACCAATCCTAATAGAGCAGACCTTGGTCTACCAGGGCCAAGACCTTGGAATTGGACACCTGGATTTCTTTAACGACGCCCTTGGACGCCGGGTACTGGTCTTAGAAAATAAAATAGCTTTTCTTTCTTTTCTTTCTCATCTGTAAATGCCTTGGCATTTTCTCGAGCACCTTGCGTGCTAAAATCCCTAAGTCTTGACTTTTGGGGATTTCTTAAGGCCTTGGCCTTTTCTTTTCTTATCTTTATCTTCTCTTTTCTTTTCTCATAACTTTCTTAGCCCCTGAACTCATATAGGGTATGTGATTAAACTTATACATAAGCATACAACAACTAATGAACTAAGATCACATGCAAAAACTTAAACAAAAAGAAAATATCTCTTTTAAAAACTTTTAAAGGAAATTCTTGCGGAAAAACCGCCTCTTACTACAGGTGAGCAGTACTTACCTTGGTTTTCTTGAACTTACAACCAAAATTGACGTCTAGGGCTCGGGAGAAGCTTGAAATCTCTACGAACCGTCTGCGCCTACGTGTTCTCCTCGTCGAGACGAACACGACGCTCCGCTCTCCTTGATCCCTCCTTGGCCGGCGCCCCTTGGAAGAGAGGAGAGGAGGTCTTGGTTTTTGGTGTGGATTTTGCCCAAGAGAGGAGGAAGAGGGGTCGGCGTGAGGGTTTGGGCGTCGCGCGGCTAGGGTGGGGAAAAGAAAACCAAAACATCCAATTTCCTCTCTTTAATCATCTATTTATACTATCTTAATGAAAAAAGCGTAACTACTTCATAAATTTATTTCTCTCCACCTTTTGTTGTGCTTGATACCCTAGCCCAGCCGGTCGCGCTCACGCCTGGTCTCCTGGTGGTTGCGGGTTCGAACCCCCAGCTGCCCTTAAACGTTTTTCCTTTTTTAAAAATACTAAATGGACTCGGAAAATTCCATAAAAATATTCTAAAAATCCCTAAAAATATCTAGAATATTTCTAAACCATTTTTAAATAATTCTAAGAACTTTAAGAACTAAAAATGGGAATTTTGGGACGTTACAATCCCCCATACCTTATAAAAAGTTCGTCCTCGAACTTAGAATAATTCTGGATATCTTTCTCTCATGCTATCCTCACGTTCCCAAGTAGCCTCCTCATGCTTTTGATTCTGCCAGATGACCTTCACTAGTGGCACTTCTTTATTTCTGAATCTTTTAACTGCTTTGTCCACTATCTGTGTCGGTCTACTCTCATAGCTAAGATCTTCTTGGATCTGTACTGACTTAGGCTGAATCACTTGGCTAGGGTCGTGAATACACTTCTTTAGCATAGAAACATGAAATGTACTGTGGATAGCTGACATATCCTCTGGTAAGTCCAACTCATATGCTACCTTACCAACCCTCTTTATGATCTTGTAGGGTCCTATGTAGCGAGGACTTAGCTTGCCCTTTTTGCCAAATCTCATCACTCCCTTCATAGGAGCGACCTTGAGAAATACTGAATCTCCAACTTGGAATTCAAGTGGTCTACGGCGTGTGTCAGCATAACTTTTCTGTCTACTCTGGGCAGTCTCAATCCTCTAGCGGATCGTCTGGATAGCCTGAGTGGTCTCATCTATAAGCTCAGTCTGGCTGTCTAGTCCTGACTCCATCTCTTTCTTCTCACCAGCTTCTTGCCAACATATGGGTGATCTGCATTTCCTGCCATACATTGCCTCATAAGGTGCCATCCTGATGGTGGCCTGATAGCTATTGTTGTAGGCAAACTCAGCTAAGCACAGAAATTTGCACCAACTACCTTTAAAGTCCAATGCATAAGCCCTGAGCATGTCTTCTAAAATCTGATTTACTCTCTCTGTTTGTCCATCTGTCTGGGGATGGAAAGCTGTGCTGAACTAAAGTCTGGTGCCTAGGGCGTCCTGAACACACCTCCAAAAATGGGAGGTGAACCGCCCATCTCTGTCAGACACGATCGACTTCGGAACTCCGTGAAGTCTGATTACTTCTTTCACGTACAGCTGTGCTAACTGCTCTACCGAATGCGATAACTTGATGGCTAGGAAGTGGGTAGACTTGGTCAATCTATCCACTATCACCCATATTGCATCGTGTCCATGGGTGGTCCTTGGGAGACCTGTGATAAAATCCATGGATATCTCTTCCCACTTCCACTCTGGAATGGAAAGAGGCTGCAGAACTCCTCCTGGTCTCTGGTGTTCTGCTTTGACTCTCTGGCAGGTCAAGCAGGTACTGATATATCTGGCCACGTCTCGCTTGAGTCCAGACCACCAGAACCTTTGTCTTAAATCTTGGTACATCTTGGTAGAACCAGGATGCATACAGTACGGGGTACTGTGGGCTTCTTCTAAAATATTCTTTCTTAGTTCCTCATCATTGGGGATGCAAAGGCGGTCTCCAAGATAGAGGATGCCACTATCTGATACTCGAAACTCTGAATTTTCTGCCTCTTGGATCCCTTGCTTGATCTTCTGGATTTCTGGGTCTTGACTTTGCTTTCTTTGTATATCCACAAGCAGGGTTGACTCTAGAGTCAATGCAGAAAGTTGCCCAATTATTACCTCGACTCCAAAATCCTTTATTTCTTTCTGAAGTGGTAGAGACAGTGATGATGGGGACATCAGTGCTGCACAGGATTTTCTGCTCAGTGCATCTGCCACTTTATTAGCTTTACCTGGGTGGTAGAGGATTTCACAGTCATAATCTTTGACCAACTCTAGCCACCTGCGCTGCCTCATATTCAGATCCTTCTGAGTGAAGAAGTACTTCAAACTCTGATGGTCTGTGAAGATCCTGCACTGCACTCCATACAGGTAGTGTCTCCAGAGCTTCAGTGCAAAAACCACAGCTGCTAGCTCAAGGTCGTGGGTAGGGTAACTCTTCTCATAGTCCTTGAGCTGTCTGGAGGCATATGCTATTACTTTACCGTCTTGCATGAGGACAGCTCCAAGGCCCATCTTGGATGCATCACTGTAGATGTCAAAGGCCTTGTCACTCTCTGGAACAGTCAGGATGGGAGCACTAGTCAATCTTTTCTTCAGTTCTAGGAAGCTGTGCTCGCATTTATCTGACCACTCAAACTTCTGGTTCTTTCTGGTCAGGGCTGTGAGAGGAGAGGCTATTCTGGAAAAGTCCTCCACAAATTTTCTGTAATATCCTGCCAGGCCTAAGAAACTTCTGATTTCACTGGCATTCTTGGGTCTACACCAGTTGCTGACTGCTTCTATCTTGGCTGATCAACTTGAATGCCTTCTTTGGATACAATGTGGCCTAGAAAGGCCACCTGATCAAGCCAAAACTCACACTTTGAGAATTTGGCGTACAACTCCTTCTGGTGTAAGGTTTGCAACACTATCTTCAGGTGTTCTTCATGTTCTTTCCGAGTCTTTGAATACACTAGGATATCATCAATGAAGGCAATGACGAACTTGTCCAGAAAATCCTTGAACACTCTATTCATTAGATCCATAAACGTCGCAAGGGCGTTTGTCACTCCAAAGGGCATGACCACAAACTCATAGTGCCCATATCTTGTACTGAAAGCAGTCCTTGGCACATCACTCTCCTTCACTCTGAGCTGATGGTAACCTGATCGCAGATCTATCTTGGAGAACACTGTGGCTCCCTTCAGCTGATCAAATAAATCATCTATCCTTGGCCAAGGATATCTGTTCTTGATGGTTACCTTATTCAAAGCTCGATAATCTATGCACATTCGCATAGATCCATCTTTCTTCTTAACCAACAGTACAGGAGCTCCCCAAGGTGAATGACTAGGGCGGATGAAACCCTTGTCAAGCAGCTCTTGCAATTGTTCTTGTAATTCTTTCAGTTCTGCTGGTGCCATGCGATAAGGTGCCTTCGAAATTGGGTTGGTTCCTAGGGCCAACTCAATTTCAAACTCAATTTCCGATTGGGAAGGAGTCCTGGTAACTCTTCAGGAAACACCTCAGGATAGTCACAGACTACCCTCACTTCTTCTCTCTTCAATCCTTCTCCTTGACTTGCATCCACTATATGAGCTAGAAAACCAGAGCACCCCTTCTCTAACATTCTCTGAGCTTGTAAGGTAGATAGGAACCTATTTATCTTTCTCCTTGGGTCTCTAATAAACTCAAATGAAGGTTCTGCTTCTGGTGTGAACTTGACTTTTCTCTTGCGGCAGTCTATAGAAGCATTATACTTGCTCAAGAAGTCCATTCCTAAAATGACATCGTAATCCTTCATTTCAAGGACTACCCAGTCACTGTAGAGCTCTCGGTTGGAAATCTAGATTGATACTGCCCTTAGCCTCTCAGTAGAGGCCATCACTTCCCCTAACGGTAAGGTTGTTAAGAACTTCATCGTTCAACCTTTCTGGTGGCCTTTATACTGTTTAAGTAGTGCTCAGTGATCAAAGCACTACTTATTAGTTCTTCGGAGGTTTGCAGCCTCTTAACACCGCTAGCCCCCTTTAACGCTATCTCAGGCCTTAACATCTTGAGCATTAGCCTAACTATCTCTTTTTCTGTGCTAACT
>JAGFNQ010006244.1:110976-192636 GCA_024364735.1 Boesenbergia rotunda | reverse complement strand
AGGTTCTCAAACAATGTGTTTTCATGTAGGTTAGGAATTATTTCAACAATCACCTGTCAATTACCAAGTACACAAATTTTACTGCTTCTATATCAATCTAACATAGATCACAGTTTTGAATAATTACCTCTTCGGACCTAATTTGGTTGACAAGGTCCCTCACCCTACTAATATGCGAAGGAATATTCCTCCATTTATTTATTCGGGGTCCTTCAACATTGTATGGTTTTTGAATGGGTACATGCTCCAAAAATCATGCCTACACAAAGTTTTCCAGACAATAACATTAATGACAGCAAAATATTATAAAATATAATTTAGGTTAATTCTACTCACTGCCAAAAGCCCAGCAAATCCCTTTACGTAAGGGAGGTGGTGGTCCTCTGGTTTCCCTGACTTGATGAAAATAATTCCCCAATCTTAGGTAATTGGGGAGACAAAAATTTATGGATAGCTTCCACCCAGTTGAATCTATCAAGATTGTTATAATCATCTACTATATCTACAAGCCCTAGAGGGACCTTATAAGTACTAGACGAAAATAAAACACAAACAAATATATACAAAAATATAATTTACAAACTAATAACACATCATCCTCTGATTCAACACTTTTAGAATAATGTTTAACTAAGTCCTCAATTCTTGTTCTGGTAGGTTGTTTTTCTTTTGAGAAGTAAGTACGATAGAGGTCACCCGATGCTTTAGTTGAATTAATAGGGACCGAAACTCCACGGTCCACTATACCCAGTACCAAAGCAACATCTCGTCTGTTGAACGCAACCGATACACCTGAAATAATTAAAATATTTAGTTATCATCAACAATATAGGCTTCAACTTATTTCACTTTGGGCCTGAAATGAATTCTTTTCAGGCCCACGTTGGGCCTGAAAGGATTTCATTCAGGTCCACGTTGGGCCTGAAATGAATTGAATTCAGGTCCACGTTGGGCCTGAAATGAATTGAATTCAGGCCCAATGTGATCCTGAAATGATTCATTTCAGGCCTACCGAGGGCCTGAAGTAAATTCACTTCAGGCCCTCGGTAGGCCTGAAATAAAATCATTTCAGGCCTACCGAGGGTCTGAAGTGAATTTCACCTTAAATTCACTCATTTAAATTGATTAAATATCAATCATTTAAGGCCAACTATATCCAAGTTTTATCTTACTATAGATATTGTTTATAATTCATAATTAAAATTATTATCTGAGAATTTAAAAACTTGCGAGGTTGAATCCCAACTTTCAAATATATTAACCAAAATTCCCCGGATATGCTGCAATTCTTGAATGTCCAAGAAAATACTGAAGGGCGACTCTTTGATCTTCGTAATGTGTTGATCATTTAAAATTTCAAATGCTTCAATAAAATGTTTAAAGTGGCCTAAAACACTGCACCAATGTAATTTTTTCCCAAACTCATATGAACCCTACAGTTTTTATACATTACAAATTTATTCAGTAAAAATAAGTATAAACAATTTCACAAACAATATTGTTCTTACCTAAGCCTATCGCTAACATACCTTGGTGATTAATGCCAATGAAGAAGACGATGAACCACCAACAGACCTTTTTTCTACCATTATGATGGAAATCAACCCTGCAGAAACCCTAAATCCTACTTTGATAGTGCCGAGCAGTATCAACTTCAACGTTAACACTTAAAGCCGCCTCAGGATCACACACTACCACTTTCCTGTATAGGAGCCTAGGTTTTGGTTGGGCGGAGGGATTCGAGAGATGAGCAAGCAACTAAAGCACAACTAGGGCACGCACAATGTCCTCCTTCAACAATACTATTTACGTTGTTGCGGTGAGAGAGAAAATGATCAAAATTTCCACTACCTTGCCATCCGAACCACATATTATTATTTTACTGCAAAAGTGGTTCGGATGTCTCAAAAATGAGAATGGAAAAAGCATTTTGTGGCGCCAAGGGTATAATAGGAAGTTCACTTAAATGACTGCGTCCTTTGGTAAAATAGAAACCATGGGACGTCCTTTGGTAATTTCCAATTGTTATATACGCCCTTTGATAAATTGCCGAAGATTAATTCTTAAGATCATTCCTTTCTTCAAACAGAACCAGTAGATAAAATTAGATAAATTTCTGAAATATCTTTTTAATGTTTCTAATATCCCAGTTATTCATGTAAAAAGTAATTAATTATTAGAGAATATATTTCTAATGTGAACCGGAATCAATTTGGATAGAAATAAAATATTGAATCGAATTCATATTTGATGTCAAAATAATTAACAGGAAAAGACGATTTACTCATTTAGTACTCTATAAATTTATTCAGGATTAACATAACAAAAAATTCTGACAGGATCAAGTGTGAATTACGTAATATTGTTTCAAATAAAATATAATTTTTGAAAATGAAAATATTACTGAAATTACAACACACTGCACGATTCACAACAACAGCCATTTACAAATTCTACGGAGGAATATTATACAACAACGCGATACAATAGAATCAATATGCATCAATCAATCAGCTGCCGTCTCCGCCATTTTCGCCATCCAAGTCGGCGGCTCTATTCCGGTTTGCTCCTGCACCGTCTTAAGCAGCGGCGGCAACATTCTGTAGACTCCGGCCATCTCCTTCATCGCCCCTCTTCCTTCCGCCCCATCGCCACTGCCGTTAGTCCACACGCTGATCTTTGGCTGCAGGCCACGGACGGCCTCCGCGTTAAGCCGCGCCATGTCCTGGTACGTCCCGCCGTTGATCATGAGGTAGTCCCGCAGTGCTGCGTAATCTCCGCCAAGCGCCTCAAGCAGCGAAGCGATGTACAGCTTTTGTGCTTGTGCCATTGCAACCAAGCCCTCTGCCTTATTCTTCTTGGCGTAAAGCTCTGCTTCAGCCTCATTCTGCTGAGCGAAACGCGCGGCCTCGGACGTGGCTTTGCGCCCTTCCGCAAGCTTCTCCTGCTCGTACAGGTGGCCTTCCGCTTCCTTCTGCCGCTTGTACAGTTCCCAATTTGCCTCTTGCACCTGCACACAAAGCTCAAACGTAGCTTCCTCCTCCGCCTAATCTTATCGAAGAAATTGAAGGCGCAATTAAGGGGGAAAGAAAAAGTGCTAGGAGCGAACCTTCATGTCGTAGTCGACTAAAGCTTTACTGAGCAACTCTGCCCTGAGCTTCTCGGTCTCCCTCAGCGCATTCCTCCGCTCCACCTCCAGTTGTAGTTCAGCTTCCCTTATAGCGACGGCCTTGGTGCCCTCAACCTCGGCCACCTTGGCCTGCCGCTGCCACTCTGCCTTTTTCATAGCCAGGTCCGCGTTGGCCTCAGCCACCTCTGCTTCCCTGATGTTTTGATAAATCTTGACCTCGGCTTTCACCTTTGACTCCGCCTTTATCCCTTCCCCTTCTCTCTGCGTCGAGTAAATCTTCGTCTCTGCATCGATCTTGGACGCGTTCTGCTTCGTCTGCCCGTCCCGCTCCTTGGAGCCGATCTCGCCTTTCATTTTGGCTTCGGCGACGTCGACCTTGGCCTGGTTGGCGGCCTCTTGCTGCGTCTTCTGCCCCAAATAGGAGAAGTACTCGTGGTCCTTGACGTCGACTAGCTGCTTGACGTTGGCGTTGTAAATGATGAGACCGAACTGGTTGAGCTCCAGCTGAACCTTCTCGAACACCTCTTGCTTGAAGGACTTGGTGCCCTTGAAGATCTGCTCCATGGTCATGGAGGCAGCCAGAACGCGGGTCTCGCCCTCGATGACACCCTGCACAAGCTCTTTAACGTGGCTAGAAAGCTTGTCGTGGGGGGAGATGAGTTTGGCGTAGAGGAGAAGGGAGTCGCGGGAGTCGACGCGGGGGCCAATTGTAAAGACGGCTGGGAGGATGAAGGGGAGCTTCTCGGCGCTCATGGCCTGGACCTCGAAAGTGTAGTTGACGGGGGACATGTCGAACTTGGTGCAGCGCTGGCCAGGGAGGACGAAGGCCTTCTTCGCTAGCTTAATATCACGAACACCATATCCGGTGATCGCCAGGTACTCCGATGCGCCGGCGACTTTGTAGAACACCATTCTGATTAAGAATTTTTAACTAACTTTTGGTGTATATCGCAGGGATGAATAGAATTGAGAGAATGAATCATGTAATGAGAAATACCAGAGCTTATAGTCATGGAGAGGAAGCGACGGCCGGCCGGGAGTAAACGCGTATAATATAATAATAATAATAATAGCAATCAGGTGAGCCGCATTAGTTGAACTCTATGCTTGCTTTCTAATGGTTGCTTGATCCCTCAACCATTGATGTAATTGGAAAGCAAATTTCAAACGAGCCAACTAATTAACAACCCATGCCAAGGACAGGGAAAGGCACTATCTCGTTTATATACAGTAGTAGAAGGGATAATTTAGTGCATATGCAGTACCTGAAGGGATTATTTAGGGATCGTTTCATAAGCGAGTTTAGAAGTTAAAAATAGAAATAAAATTTATTTAATTTTTATTTATGATATTTGATATAGGGAATTCGAATCAAAATATGAATATGATACCCTTGATTTTATAATTCACCCTCTACTAAGTTATCATTAAACTCATAAATTTCTCAATTAAAATTTATTATCATTTTCATCGTCGAATATATATCAAATTCCTTAGTGTATATGCATCCAGTAAGATAAATTCACCCCCACTTGATTGCATTGGACTTCTTGTCCACCTATATCCTAAGGGTGCGTTTGGTTAAGGGTTATCAATGATAACCTTGGTTATCCATCCAAGGTTATCAACAAAAACCTTGTTTGGTTTAGATAATCAGCGATTCCCAAGTAATGATCGATGCCCGACACGTCAACAAAAGGGGCATGCAACCAGGAATCAGAAAACCTTAGGAAATAAGATTTTTCTTGATTCCCAGGTTATGAAACTTACCTTTACATAATTATCCTCCAATATTTATATTTAAGACGAAAATAACCATTACAATTTATTAACTTCCGAAGGCATTATTCGTGACCGACGACCAACAACGGCGGCCGGCGACCATCGTCGGCGGCCGACGACCGGCGACCACCGTCGGCGGCCGACGACCGGCGACCACCGTCGGCGGCCGACGACCGGCGACCACCGCAGGCGGCCGACGACCGGCGACCACCGCAGGCGGCCGACGACCATAATAAGAAGCCCACCGCAGGCGGCCGGTGACCATAATAAGAAGCCCACCGCCGACGTCCGACGACCCACGACCACCGCCGGCGACCGGTAACCACAGCCGGCGACCGACGACCACCGCCGCCGATCGGCGACCACCGACGCCGATCGGCGACCACCGCCGCCGATCGGCGACCACCGCCGCCGATCGGCGACCACCGCCGCCGATCGGCGACCACCGCCGCCGATCGGCGACCACCGCCGCCGATCGGCGACCACCGCCGCGCGACCGACGACCACCGCCGGCGATCGGCGACCACCGCCGGCGATCGGCGACCACCGCCGGCGATCGGCGACCACCGCCGACTATCGGCGACCACAGCCGGCGAGCGGCGACCACCGCCGGCGAGCGGCGACCACCGCCGGCGACCGGCGACCACCGCCGGCGACCGGCGACCACCGCCGGCGACCGGCGACCACCGCCGGCGACCGGCGACCACCGCCGGCGACCGGCGACCACCGCCGGCGACCGGCGACCACCGCCGGCGACCGGTGACCACCGTCGGCGACGATCGTCACCGACCACCGCCGGCGACGATCGTCGTCGACCACCGCCGGCGACCATTGCAGGTGACCACCGCCGGCGACGATCGCCGGCGACCACCGCCGGAGACGATCGCTTGGCGGCAGACGACCACCGCCGGCCGAAGACGACCACCGCCCGCGGCAGACGACCACCGCCGGCGGCCGGCGACCACCGCCGTCGTCCGGCGACCACCGCCGTCGTCCGGCGACCACCGCCGTCGTCCGGCGACCACCGCCGTCGTCCGGCGACCACCGCCGGCGACAGGCGACCACCGACCACCGCCGGCTGTCGGCGACCACCGACCACCGCCGGCTGTCGGCGACCACCGCCGGCGGCCGGCGACCACGGCCGGCGGCCGGCGACCACGGCCGGCGGCCGGCGACCACCGCCGGCGGCCGGCGACCACCGCCGGCGGTCGGCGACCACCGCCGGCGGCCGGCGACCACGGCCGGCGGCCGGCGACCACCGCCGGCTGCCGGCGACCACCGCCGGCTGCCGGCGACCACCGCCGGCTGCCGGCGACCACGACCGGCGGCCGGCGACCACCGCCGGCTGTCGGCGGCCACCGCCGGCGGCCGGCGACCACCGCCGGCGGCCGGCGACCACGGCCGGCGGTCGGCGGCCGGCGACCACCGCCCACCGCCCACCGCCGGCGGACGACGACCACCGCCGGCGACCGGCGACCACCGCCGGCGACCGGCGACCACCGCCGACGACCGGCGACCACCGCCGACGACCGGCGACAACCGCCGACGACCGGCGACCACCGTCGGCGACCGGCGACCACCGCCGACGACCGACGACCACCGCTGACGACCCGGCGACCACCGCCGGCGACGATCGCCTGCGACCACCGCCGGCGACGATCGCCTGCGACCACCGTCGGCGACGATCGCCGGAGACGATCGCCGGCGGCCGACGACCACCGCCGGCGACGATCGTCGCCGACCACCGCCGGCGACGTTCGCCTGCGACCACCGCCGGCGACGTTCGCCTGCGACCACCGCCGACGACGTTCGCCGGCGACCGACGACCATCGCCGGCGACGATCGCCTGCGACCACCATCGGCGACGATCGCCGGAGACGATCGCCTGCGACCATCATCGACGACAATCGCCGGAGACGATCGCCTGCAACCACCATCGGCGAGGATCGCCGGAGACGATCGCCGGCAGTCGACGACCACCGCCGGCGATGATCGTCGCCGACCGTCGCCGCCGGCGACCACCGCCGGCGACGATCGCCGGCGGCAGACGACCACCGCCGGCGGCCGACGACCACCGCCGGCGGTCGACGACCACCGCCGGCGGCCGACGACCATCGCGGCGGCCGACGACCACCGCCGGCGGCCGACGACCACCGTCGGCGCCGTCGGCGGTGGTCGCCGGCGGCGACGGTCGGCGACGATCATCGCCGGCGGTGGTCGTCGACCGCCGGCGATCGTCTCCGGCGATCGTCGCCGGATGGTGGTTGCAGGCGATCGCCGGAGACGATCGCCTGCAACCACCATCGGCGACGATCGCCGGCGGTCGACGACCACCGCCGGCGATGATCGTCGCCGACCGTCGCCGCCGGCGACCACCGCCGGCGACGATCGCCGGCGGCAGACGACCACCGCCGGCGGCCGACGACCACCGCCGGCGGCCGACGACCACCGCCGGCGGCCGACGACCACCGCCGGCGGCCGACGACCACCGTCGGCGGCCGACGACCACCGTCGGCGGCCGACGACCACCGCCGGCGGCCGGCGACCACAGTCGGCGGCCGACGACCACCGTCGATCGCCGGCGGCAGGGCTGTCGGTGAGCACTGTCGATCGTCGGTGGTCGGCGCCGATCGTCAACCGCCGGCGCCGATCGTCAACCGCCGGCGGCCGGCGACCACCGCCGGCGGCCGGCGACCACCGCCGGCGGCCGGCGAGGACCGCCGGCGGCCGGCGAGCACCGCCGGCGGCCGGCGAGCACCGCCGGCGGCCGGCGAGCACCGCCGGCGGCCGGCGAGCACCGCCGGCGGCCGGCGAGCACCGCCGGCGGCCGGCGATCACCGCCAGCGGCCGACGAGCACCGCCGGCGGCCGGCGAGCACCACCGGCGGCCGACGAGCACCGTCGGCGGCCGGCGACCACCGCCGATCGCCGGCGGCGGGGCTGTCGGTGAGCACCGTCGATCGTCGGCGGTCGGCGCCGATTGTCAACCGCCGGTGTTGGACACCGACTGTCTACGTGGACACCGATGATCGACGTCGTTGCACTTAAGTCTAAATAAATAAATTTATTTAAACAAATTCTAAAGGGTAATATGGTAAAATATTATATTAGGTTATAGACTATTATCTCGAAACAAATAAGATATTATTTGATTACCTAAATTGAGCCAAACAACTTCAGGTTATATTTCATTCCCCATAATTTTAGTTATGTGATTACTTGGTAATGTCATAACCGAGGTTATATATGATAACTTAAACCAAACTCATCCTAAAGAGTATTTGTTCATTGGTCCTAGTAAGATGCTTCATTCGTCATAAGATAGAACAAAAAGCCACATATTATTCATTGGTCCTGCATTAGACATCGTCGACAATTATTATTTTTTTATGCGTATTATACCCTCCAATTTCATATAACGCTTATCTATTTAATTTACAAGTATAAAATATTAAAAATTTATATTATTTTCAATTACAGATAAATTCTCTAAGACAAAGTATTCTACAGAGCAATCAAAGTCTTCCAAATAATTTCACAGAAATGGTTGTGAATAGTTATAAAGACAACTAACAGTACGAGAAAAGTTAGATTTATCGATGAAAACTTTTCATCCAACTTGAATTTGATCGGTAAAAAAAAAAAATTATCAGTCAAATTTAACATTGATCAATAAAAAATTATAATTACGTGACCAAAGTTTATTTTGATCAAAATTAGTTTGCAATGATTCTCGAATATGAAACACAGTGGATATTATGTTTGTGAATCAAAACTTAACATTACTAAAAGGGACCCTTTAACGACGGAAATATCATCGTTAAAGCTCATCAATGCGATGGTACTTAATACCATAAGTAGTTGTCACTAAAAGGTCCCGTCAAGAAAAGCTTAGCGACAGGGAAAAAACTATTAATGATGATATTGTATACCGTCTGATCCAGTCGAACAGTGGGCAGTTGGCGTAGAGTCAAGGACGTAGATAGTCAATGACAAATCGGGCATCTGGACAGTCGGTCTGCCGGCCGGCTGATCTTTGACAATCAATTCGGGAACTTGGCTGGTCGAGGGGAGTGCGCCCCCGACCTAAGGCTCGCTAATGGTCACCCTCGTCTAAAGCCTACAGATGTCCGTGCCATCCAACCGGATATATCGAGTCAGACGACCAGTCGGACGGACCTCCCTGAAGCAGGCTACACGCCCGGTCGACAAAGCGGTAGGTTGAGCTCATGGCCTACTTGTCATGGCTATGAGGATAGTCTCTTGCAATGAATCCTAGAACAGATATGTTTTAAATGCACTGTAATAATCAAAGATATGTGATGTGACTCATGGGATAGGTTAATTACGTCGGTAAGACAGAAGTATGGCTCAAAAGATTACGGCGGCAAGCCTAATGAATATACCAATCTCATGATATAACCCACTTAAATGTGATAAGACGTCTCCGCATAATAGGGTTTGGTGAAACATCTATATAACGGTCCTGTCCTCATACGCAGGTAAGGTTTTTTTCCTCCCAGCTTTTGCTTCATTTTTTCTACTTTTCCACCTTATTTTTCTTCCACCATTGGCTTGACTTGATCATCGGAGTGTCTGCATCGGAAACCCCTTAGCTAGCCTCTTACAGTCCTTCCTTGTAGTTCACCGGAGTTCCTCGCCAACCACCCGTAGGCTGATTGGCAACCTCGGGTCCTCTTGAGGTCAACCCCAGCTCCCCATCATCGATGTCATCTTCCCCACTTCTCGACAGGATCAAATTTGGCACCATCTGTGGGAATTTCTCGCCTGATCAAAAGTAAGAAGATGCCTGACTCCAACAAGATGACCATTACCCTCTCCCAGGAGGATTTGGAGTTGTTGATCACAGTGAAGGCTCAGAAATTGGCCTAGCAGCAACAACCGAGTGCAGCTACTAGATTCTCTGTCCTAGCCGCTAGCGCTCCAAGCGAAGCAAAAATGACAACTCGACCTTGCAATATAGCACACTTCCTAAAGGAGTTCATCAAAACGGAAGGGGGAGATGAAGCCTAGTCGGACCGGATGGAAATTTCCTCATCCAGTCATATGTTTCGTGATCTGTATAAAGGAAAAGCGCCAGTCAACCAGTGATCTCTAGACGGTTCGGGTGTGCCTTTCTCAATTAAAATACTCAATGATCCTTTGCAACGACAATTCTGACTCATCTCCATTGGCGAATACGAAGGATCCATCAACCCGGAGGAGAATCTCATGAAATTTGAGAATGCCACCTTGTCGCATCAGTACACGGATGAAATCAAGTGCCGGGTATTTCTGACCACTCTGTCTAATTCAGCGCAATGGTGGTTCAACCAACTCTCATGAGGCTCAGTAAGTGGATTCAAGAAATTTAAGAAGTTGTTCCTGCAACACTTTGCTAGCAACAAAAGATACCACAAGACCAGTCTCAATATATTTGCTCTGAAACAAGGCCTGAGAGAATCCCTAAGGGAATATATCGAGAGATTCAACCAGGCGGCGATAGATGTGCCAACTGCCACGCCAAAAGTGATGACAAGCGCCTTTTCACAGGGGTACAAGATGGATAATTCTTCCGTTCCCTGATAAGGAAACCCCCGAAGGATTACAACCCCGCCCTCCAAAAATGGAACTCCTTTTGCACTTACCATCAGAGCAACACACATGATACCAAAGATTGTTGACAGTACAACAGGGAGAAAGCCTAGTCGACTCAAGGGGGATTTCCATGCAAAACCCCTCAAAGGAATACTAGAAACCAAGAAGGATAGCCGACTGGACAACACGAGACAGATTCGACGAGAGCCGCGTCTATGGCCAAGAGGCAATTAATCCCTCCTACCGGACAATCACAGTCCCCTTATGAAAACATCGATGAGGAACAGCAAAATCAGGGAGCAAGCCTAGTCAACTCAAGGGGGATTTCCACGTAGAACCCCTCAAAGGAATACTAGAAACCAAGGAGGATAGTCGACTGGACAACACGAGACAAATTTGACGAGAGTCACGTCTATGGCCAAGAGGCATTAATCCCTCTTACTAGACAACCACAATCTCCTTATGAAAACATCGATGAGGAATAGGAAAATCTAAGAAATGTCATTCAAGGGCATGTGGGTATTATTTCGGGAGGACCCACATATGGTAACACCAACAAATCTAGGAAGGCCCAGGTGCGCCGACTGGAGATCCATGCAGTTGGAACCAGCCAAGCCAAGGCTCAAGGGCCCCAGGTAAGTTTTGGTCCTCAGGATTTACAAGGCTTGGAGACCCCCCACGAAGATGTCTTGGTCATCATGGTCGTCATCACTAACTATCAAGTGCATTGCACCTTCGTGAATACTGGTAGATCGGTAAACGTGCTCTTTAAGAAGGCATTTGACTAGTTGCAAATCGAAGCCATGAATTTACAACTGGTAGCCACCCCAGCCGCTCACCCAGGTCTAGTTGGCTATTTCTTTAGGAGAAGAACCCTTGAAGAGAACTCGATGATCAATCTTCCTGATAGTGGATGCTTCATCCGCCTACAATGCCATCCTCGGACGACCAACCCTCAACGTTCGAGTAGCCGTCTCCATCTTTTATCTGAAGGTCAAGTATCCAGTCAGTGACAAGGTAGGCAAAGTAAAGGGAGACCAAATGGTGGCACGACGCTGCTATGTGGATGATGTTAGGTCAGAGGCCCGCAAAACCTTCCAATCACTACCAGCCAGCTACAACATGTTCAACCTTCCCCCTAGGTGGAGCTTCATGAAGATAAGGAGGAAGTACAGATCCTACTTGAGCGGGAGGAAGCAAGGCTAAGGATGACCTACCGACAGAGGTACATCAAGAATTGATAGCTTGTCTAACTCAAAATAAGGATGTCTTTGCCTGGTTAGCTCAGGATCTAAAGGGAGTACTGATAACTAGCATTTTATGGTATTATATTTGCTCATTTACTTAGTATTTTTATCCTCTTGTATGTTTAAATCATGTTTTATATCATATTTTATGATTAGGATCTATTTTTTGGAGCTCATTATAATTTTCTCTAAATTTTGACATTATTTCATGATTTTTGTAGGGAATTAAAGATGAACCTTGGACAAAGGCTTGGATCAAAGTAATTAGACCCAATGCTAGTGTTGAGGTTAGACTTAGCTTTAAATTGTTAGCCTTGGACAAAGGCTTTCATCATTTTTGTTACTTTAATTGTTCAACTTAGGCTAGTTTAAATTCTTGCAATGCATTTCTTATTGAATGGTAGTTAGTTATGTTTGTTCTTTTCTTAATTAAGAGAAATTAGGTTAGATTTGGTTTCGTTCCATGCTTAGTTTCCTTAATGCTTTACTTCATGTTACCTTTTATTTTTTGCAATTATAGTTAGGTTAGACTTAGCTTTCATTACTCGTATTATTTTTTTGTTCTTTAGGTGCAGTTTCATTAAATGCGTTGTTATTTTATTGCTTAGTCATAGTACTCAAATCCAAACCCCCAGTTTAATATCCAAAATCCAAAAGCAATAACTTGGAATCCTAGGATTATTAATCTATCATTACATTCCTTACGAGAGATGACTCGAGTTACTCTATACTACATTAGTTTAGAGGAGTTCGACACTTTAATTGTATTTGATACTCGTGGTACGACACACGGGGTCCATCAAATTTGGAGCCGTTGCCGGGGACTGTAGTGGTGTTTGATAATTTTAGGATTGTTTCCCTATTTTTCCACAAGATTTTTTTTAAAACAATTATCATGTGCTTTAATGTTCATACATTCATGTGTTTGATATCATATGCTCCTGAGTCTTCTAATCTTGTTTATTAGTGTTTCAGTGTAAGACCAGGATAATTCTTTCAGTTCAACATAGATTTCTACTCTCAACAATTTAGAGGCTTCAATGAATATCACAATTCAGAAATTGGGCGAGTGAAACACATATGCACTAATTGTGGCAGTCTATCTCATCCAGCTGCTATATGTCACCTCATCCAAAAGACTGCTAGATTTCCTCAAGAACCCCTGCATTCCCAACATCAATATCAAGATGCCTATGATCTAGCTCCTAGCACCTATAATTATGACTGGGGCAATTACCCGACTCAGTACTTTCAACCCTAACAGATTCCAGAGAAGCATGGATACTTCCAACCTCAACAATTAGATAGGTATAACTCATTTTCTAATTCCTACAATTCTAATTGGGGGGATCAATCATATTTCAGGTATATCAGAACTTATAGACATTCCAGGATGATCCTACGCTAAGAGTCACACTGGTTCAGCAACAAAAATTGGAGTTTCCACTCACTTTGGAGCCTTTTTTCACTCATTTTCAACAACAAAATGAGAGGAGTTTTCAGCAGCTTAGCGCTCAGTTTCAGAAGTAAACTGAGAGGAATTTTTAGCAATTTAGCACTCAATTTTAGCAGCACCAGGGAGACTATAGACAGTATCAGAGTAGGACCGATGCTTCCATTCAGAACATAGAGCGACAAATTCAGTCAGATGCAGGCTCAAGGATTCGAGGATGCATTATCAGTAGAGGCCGCTGATTTGAAGATTATATCAGATTCACTCTCAGTTGGAGATGATTCTTTAGGTGTAGGGGATTGCACTGAGCCCCAAGGATCACCTATATTGATTGACAAATCAGAAGATTCAGAGGATAGACATGAAAGTGTAGGGACTTGCATGGTGGGAGCAAGGACCCAAGAACCACCTCTTTTAGTTGTATGCCCATCAGAACCTGAGTTTGAAGTGGAGCCTTTACCTGACCAGGAGGAGGCCATAGTTACATCCACTCTAGTAGAACATTCAGGTATTTCTCAGCAAGATGAGGTAAGTATTTCTCCTAATTTTTTAGAAAAATTCATAGAGGTGCCTAAGGTTGATTTTATTGGATGTGATGCATTTCTTGATACATTCTATTTAGAGACTGATTGTATTTCATCTTTTTCTTACCCTGCATGTGTGCGAGAGTTATTTTATGGTTTTGTAGGTGCCGTAGACTTCTTGAGTGGGTGCTCCAACTAAATAGCCTCCAACCTCCCGGAAGGACTTCCAAAGAATATATAGTGGGAGGAGTTGAGTTTACTTTGACTTGTAGCAAAGCACCCCGAGAGTGGATTTTGCATCTTAATCGTCTCCGACCATCGGGATATACTTATGCGAAGTTGATGAGGGAGGGAGCAGAGCACTATGATATTGATCACGTGAGGATAGCTCTCTCGCCCACCCAAACCACACCACTACCGGGATGGATGCTACTCCTTAACCGACTCCAACTGCCAAGAATAAAGGAGAGTTTGTTCCTTTTCTTATTTTTCTTTATGTTTATACTTGCATGTTTGTTTGCTTTTATACTTTGTGTACATGCTTTGCTTCCTCATTCTGCATTTTGTTTGGTCTTGTATAAACCTTGCTTGATTTCTAGTTGTATCTCCGTACATGTCCCTTTATTATACTTTGAGAATCGTAAAAGATGGTTAAGTCTGACTATTGAGTCTTGGTTTTCTTGGTATGTTTGGGGACATTAATTGCATTTAGTCATTTGTTGTGGTGATGGACTCTATCTTGTTAGATTAAGCATGATATTTTATTGTTCACCTAGTGAGGATATTGTCATGCTTATCCTTAATGCTCCTATGTGTGATAGCATTTGTGATATTTGACACTCTAGAACTTGCTTTGATTCTTTTTGAAATTATAATAGCATAAGCTTACATGAATATGATGGAGGCAAACTTTCTTGTTGATCTCATAGTTTTTCCTCTACTTTGCTATTGTTACTAGTGAGCACTTCACCTATTGCTTTCATGTTTCATTGTCTTTCCTTTGTCAGATCTTCTCATTGTCATTATATTCTCACTGTCATATCTTTATTAGCTTATTCTTCCCTTGAGCATGCGATGAGAGCATGGGGTGATTGCACGATGAGTTATATTTTTATTGGTCTATTATTAGCCTCTATTATTGTGAGTTTTAGATGTTATCATGTTTTGTTACATTGTCTGAGGCAAGTTTTAAGTGTGGGGGGAAGACAAGTGTATATGGACGAATGCTTATTAAAAAAAATCTCTCTATGTACTCAAAGTGAAAACAATAAGGAAAATAATAAAGATGAGAAATGAAAAAAAAGAAGAAAAAAAGAGAAAAGAATGAAAAATTAAAGAGAGTGAAAAAAAATTCTCAAGCATTTGGGATTTTGTTAGTGCTGAACAAGAATGAATATTTTCATAAAAAAAATTGATGTATACTCATTTGATATTATTATTGAGAGAAACTCAAGAGTTAAGTTGTTAATACATACATGCATTTTGAGAGAAGTTGTAAGTGGTTGTTGTGTATTGCATTGAGAATGTGCAAGAAGAATTTTGAGTGTTGGATGTTTTGGTGAATTGTTTTTTGGCATATTATTTGATTGTATACTCATGTTGATTACTCCAATGCTCTCATATTCTTTGTGATCTTCTTTGTTATCTACCATTCTTGTTCTCTTGTTAGCACGTGGTTTCATCATTAGTCATTGAAAAGTCCTCTTGATTTATATACTTATGTTATAGTAGTGGAGAAGTAAAAAATAAGCAAACATATGGTAGTGCAATGTCATGCGTGCTTTGAGAGAACTCCACTTTCATATTTGTTATTTTTGTGAGCATCAGCGCATATATCTATCTTGTGAGGTTTTTGTCATGCTTAGTTTATTCAAGTTGATTGAAATTACCATGCCTTTTGACTTATGTGAGAATTGGAACCATAAATACATCGATTCTTGAGACTTGATGATCCTAAAATACCTTCTTTTATTATTTTTAAAGTATCGATAGGGGATGTAATGTTTGGAAGATATTTTGTTTTCTTTTAGTTTTGTTTGCTTGCTCGAGACGTGCAAGAATTAAGTGTGGGGGTGTGATAACTAGCATTTTATGGCATTATATATGCTCATTTACTTAGCATTTTTATCCTCTCATATGTTTAAATCATGTTTTATATCATATTTTACGATTAGGATCTATTTTTTGGAGCTCATTATAATTTTCTCTAAATTTTGGCATTATTTCATGATTTTTGTAGGGAATTAAAGATGAACCTTAGACCAAGGCTTGGATCAAAGTAATTGGACCCAATGCTAGTGTTGAGGAGCTTGGCTTAATTTAAGCATGGTCTAATTTGAGGGCTTGGTTCAATTCAAATGAAGATGGTTTATTTCATCCAACCCAATTTGGATCCAAGAAGAGGAAAGCTCTAACCCATCCAAAAGCCCATCAACATCATGCAATCCTTAAGCCCAATTCAACCCTTATTGGATTCGGATCTAAATTTCCTTACTCCTACCCTCAACCCAAAATCCAAAATCCCAATAAGAAACCCTTCCCTTTCTTCCCTCACGCGATCGCACAAGGGGGGATCCGGACGCCGCAACCTCTCTTCCACCTTCGCCATCAACTCCACCAAGGTCGGCAGTTCCTCCCTCCACCTCGCTGCCGCCGGCCGACCCTCGCCCCTTCTCGATCTCTTCCACTACTCCTCTTTTCCTCTCAACCCACGAACGCAGGAAAGGGGATCCACCCAACGCCTCATCACCACCATCTTCTTCATCTCCTCTTCGGATTAGAAGAAGGTAGCTCCACTCTTCATCATCCGGTCATCTTCTTCTTCAGGTTAGAAGAGAAGAGGTCCTCCTTCATCCGAGCTTTGATCAACCCGCTTCCGAAGATCCATCCGCAAGCTTGGGTGATGTATCCATGTGTTGGGTGATTTCTTTGTTGTGTTGAGTGGTGATTTTTGATGTGTTGATTAATGTTGAGTTTATTGTTGAGTTGTAATGACATTAACCTCCCATGTTTGAAATTCCATATTTTAGGCTTGGATTGGTAGACTCATATTAGGTGTTTGATGAAATTTCCCAATCATTTTTGTTACTTTAATTATTCAACTTAGGCTAGTTTAAATTCTTGCAATGCATTTCTTATTGAATGGTAGTTAGTTATGTTTGTTTTTTTCTTAATTAAGAGAAATTAGGTTAGATTAGGTTTCGTTCCATGCTTAGTTTCCTTAATGCTTTACTTCATGTTGCCTTTTATTTTCTACAATTATAGTTAGGTTAGACTTAGCTTTCATTACTCGTATTATTTTTTTGTTCTTTAGGTGCAGTTTCATTAAATGCGTTGTTATTTTATTGCTTAGTCATAGTACTCAAATCCAAACCCCTAGTTTAATATCCAAAATCCAAAAACAATAACTTGGAATCCTAAGATTATTAATCTATCATTACATTCCTTACGAGAGACGACTCGAGTTACTCTATACTACATTAGTTTAGAGGAGTTCGACACTTTAATTGTATTTGATACTCGTGGTACGACACACGGGTTTATCAAGTATGCACTGAGATCATGAAGTATAGGTTGCATGTATATCCTGATGCCCGATCAGTTAAACAACGAAAGAGAGATTTGGTGTTGATTAGAACAAAATCATCCGAGCAAAGGTAGAAAAGCTCATGGAGGCAGGACACATCAGGGATGTACAATATCCATCCTGGCTTGGCAACATCGTCCTAGTATCCAAGCCGGACAACAAGTGGAGGGTCTGTATCGATTTTCATGACCTCAACAAAGTTTGCCCAAAGGAATGCTACCTTCTACTAAGAATTGATCAAATGGTAGATTTCAAAGACGGAAGTAAGCTAATCTGCATGTTGGATGCCTACCAAGACTACCATTAAGTACCTCTTGCTCGGGAAGACCAGAAGAAAGTTAGCTTCATCACTACCGATGGTACTTATTGATATACAGTAATGCTGTTCAGATTAAAGAATGCAGGAGCGACGTATCAACGGTTGATGAATAGGGTCTTCTGAGACTAGATCGAGCAGAACATCGAAGTTTACCTGGACGACATCTTAATCAAGACCACCCGGTCATTAGACCTGATTGTAGATGTAAAAAAGACTTGCCACACCTTGAGAAGGTAGAGTTTGAAGTTCAATCATGCTAAGTGTTTATTCGGAGCCAAGAGTGAGATGTTTCTAGGATATATAGTAACCAAGAGGGACATTGAAGCTAATGTTAACAAAGTTAAGACATTGCTTGATATACCACCACCTCGTAATCTGAACGAAGCTTAGCGGTTGACCGATAGAATCATAGCTCATAATGTCCGTATCTCGTCCGGAAAGCAGTTTTGGGTATATCCTCATTTTTCACCCGGACTTGGTGATAACCAGACCTCAGATCTATCTTAGAGAAAACCGTAGCTCCCTTCAATTGATCGAACAGGTCATCTATCCTGGGTAGAGGGTACCTGTTCTTTATGGTCACGTTGTTTAATGCCCGATAGTCGATACACATACGCATCGACCTGTCCTTCTTTTTGACGAACAGTACGGGAGCTCCCCAGGGGGAATGACTAGGGCGGATAAGTCCCTTGTCGAGTAGCTCTTGTAGCTGTCCTTGCAACTCTTTCAATTCAGTCGGCGCCATTCGGTATGGTGCTTTCGAGATGGGGTTAGTACCAGGAATCAAGTCAATGGCAAATTCAACATCTCTTTCAGGTGCTAACCGAGGTAAGTCGTCAGGAAATACCTCTGGATGGTTGCATACGACTTCGACGTCTTCTAGCTTCGGGTCCTCTCTAGGACGAGTATCAACCACAAGAGCTAGAAATCCAGAACATCCATTCTCTAACATTTTCCTTGCCTTCAGAGCCGATAAGAATTTGCCAGTCTTCTTCTTCGGCTCGCCGATAAATTCAAAGAGAATTCCCGTCTCGGGTCGGAAGATAACCCTTCGTTTACGGCACTCGATAGAAGCGCCGTATTTATTCAAGAAATCCATGCCCAATATCAGATCATAATCGGCCATATACAGCACTATTAGATCGCAGTAGAGTTCTCTATCTGCGATGCTGATCGGTGCGGCCCGTAGCATTTGGGTAGAGGGCATCACCTCTCCCGAGGGTAATGTTGTCAGAAACTTACAATCTTGTTCTTGCAGTGGCATATCATATCTCGTGGCATATAGCAGGGAAATAAAGGAATGCGTTGCTCCAGTGTCAAATAATGCAGTAGCAGGATGACTGTAAATAACTATCTGACCTGTGACAACAGTAGAGGCAGTCGCCACGTCTTCCTTGGTAAGCGAGAAAACCCGGGCGTCTGTTGTAGCAGGCGGGGCTTCTAATCGCCCCTGATAAATAGGCGTACCATCGATGACAGCCTACATATGGTGAAGCTGGGGAGGAGCACCTTTGTGCTGAATATACTGCTGCTGAGGTGCCTTAGCGGCAGTAGGACACTCTCTGGCAAAGTGTCCTTCCTTCCCACAGGTATAACATCTCTTGGCACCCCATAAGCATGCCCCGAGGTGCATCTTCCCACAGGTGGCACAAGGAGGGTGCTTAGGCTTCTTGCCTTTCAAATCACCAGTAGACTTGTTCCATGACTTTCTTTTTCCATTGTGGTTCTTCTTCCAGTGGGGGTTAGTGTTCCGAGTCCTTTGGTTTTCCGACTGACTCTGATTCTGTGTACTGGCTGGGGCCTGCTTCTGCTGGCTGATATTCTTCAGATAGTGCTCAGCATTCAGGGCGCCACTGACTAGCTCTTCTGCAGTCTGTGGCCTATGAACGCCACCGGCTACACTCAGAGCAATGTCGGGCCTAAGCATTCTTAGCATTAATCTGACCCTTTCCCTTTCAGTACTGACCAGCTCCGGACATAATCGTGCCAGTCGGTTAAATTTCTGGACGGCCTCGTTGACAGAGAGATTCCCCTGTCGAAATTCGGTGAACTCATCAAAATGCCTGTTGGTCACCCTCATATGGAAGAACTCCTCCAGAAATTCAGACTCGAAATCCTTCCATTTCATCTGGTCCACCGATCTTCTGGCCTTCACCCGTTCCCACCCCATCCGAGCATCGCCGGAGAGGCAGAACGAGACACACTTGACCTTTTCGTGTTCCGGCCAGTCAAGAAGTTCCACGGTACTTTCCACTGTTTTGAGCCAGGACTGGGCGTCCCACGGCTCGCAGATGCCGGAGAACTTATCCGGCTTCAGTCGTTGCCACTGTATCAAATAGGCCTCCTGTCGGACTGCTCTGGCCATAGTGTCCGAGGGCGCCTGTGCAGCCGGAGGTTCAGTGGTTATGGCGTCCTGACTTCCCGCAGGGGTGGCAGTGTTAGTCTGCTGGGTCATCAGAGTGTTTATCATCTGCTGCTGCTCAGTGACCTGGCGCTGCAGCTCAGTAATCACCTGCATCAGGTCAGGTGGGGGTGCTGTCTCGTTACCCCTAGTACTACGCCTTCTAGCCATATCTATTATATAGACAGTAAATGACTACATAAGTTATAATTCTATCTTCACTTGTCATGCAAGTATTAATCATTTCTATCCATATCATTACTGTACATGAATAAAATAAGCGAGTTAGGATTTCTTACTTGGAAGCGGCAGGAGGAAGCTTGATGTGTGTGTGGTGGAGGGGAAAACTGCTCTGATACCAACTTGTAACGCCCGTCCTTATATCTACCCTAAAGGCGGGGTTACGGGTCCATACATTCATATCATTACTCATGCTAAGCATGTATAACCAGTAGAAAAACAATTATTCTACAAGAAGTGTAGTAAGCAGGCATTATTAAGGACTAATTTACCAAGCAGGTTTTTCTCATTTCTTTTTCGTATCATCCATGCAATTACAACCTAATAGAGAGAGATCATTTAACTTCATAATTTACTGATCTAAACATGGTTTGGACAAGATAGAACATAGGAATATGGCAAGAGTTATCTAGTCTTAGACACGTGCAAAGAAGCATTCACAAGCAACAGGAAATAGTAAGTATCTAGCATTTTACCCAGCATGCATACTACAAGAATTAGACATCATTAATAGTGCTATCTACACGACATAGGTTCCATATCTCTAACTTAATCAATAGTAGAGTAGTCATAATCTTCATACATTCAGAGTATAGTAATCTAATTTTAATCTTTTATTGGAAGCAGTTTAGATTCTCGACATGAATAAGGTAGATAAGAATCTTTCATCCTTTCCCGAGCCATCACCACACACATCCTCTAGCTTTCCCTCTGCCTCTTCCTTTAGTTCAAGTATTTCTTACCGCTATCTGCAGCATAAGAAAAAGAACAGGAACTAGTAAGCAAAACATGCTTAGTAAGAATCCGGGCCTACTCGCAAAACCATATCGATATATCATATCATGTACTCAGTAATCAAGACAGAACTATAAGCATCATAAGCATCACATCACATATTTCCAAGTGCTTTACAGCACCGGATCATATCAAGATAGAATCATGAGCATCATATCAAACATTTCCAAATGCTTTACAGAACAAGATCATCACATAATGATAACATGTTTTTCAAAGAGTTCCATAAAGGTAAGTACTTTAAAATAGCATATCATCATCTAGGGCCCAGTTGTAGTACCACATCAAGCGCGTTCCCTAATAAATTGGGGTAGCGAGCCACCAATCTAATTAGAGCAGGTCCCTTCCGTCCTACCAATGCCATGACCTTCAGTTAACATGCACATTGGATTTGTTTAACGACCCCCTTCCGAGTCGGGTACACAACTTGCAAAGTAAAGTAATTTATCATGCAATTACTCATATATGTATATGCCTAAAGGTACTCTTAATCACATCTTTAAGGGACACACCACACATTCGGGTGCTCTTGATCCCCTAGGGACACACCACACATTCGGGTGCTCTTGATCCCAGTTTCAATAGAGTATCCCTTTTTAAGCATATTATCAAACACATCATGTTCATATCATCAGGGTGCCCCATGGGCTATAAGGCATGCTTTTATACCTAACAAGATAGGTCACATACATTATACACATATCACATAATTAGTAGCATGCTTCGTGATTTCATTAAGTACTTCCCAACCCTAGGACTAGGGTTGGCCGAAAGTCACATGTAAGGGAATTTCCTTTTTTTTCATCCATTTAAAGCATACCTTCATCACACATATATCCCTATCATGCATTCTATTAACATGGCATTCATTAGAGGTAAATGACCTTCCCTAAGCTAGGGTTCCATGTTGGGGCCGAAAGTTGTAAGTGAGGGGTTTGGTTTTCCAATCAAGCATTCATTCAAGCATTTCTACAAACACCTCAAGTACACTTCATGCTAACAATTAAAACATGGTTTAAGCCTCAAGTGGGGTTAGCATCCACTAACCCTAAATTACAAGGAGTTGGCCGAAACCTTGTAGGGTACCAAACCCTAATTTTGTCCTTCCAAAAATTTGGAAACATCACATATGAGTATACCCTAAGTCTTAAGGGTTATTTTCATGTATTGAAAAATTACCACACCCCTCCTTTAGGAAGTGGCCGAAACCCATACAAGGACAAACCTAGGTTTTGTTCTTGACACCATGAAGAAAAATCCATCTACATGTATACCCTAAGTTTCTAAGAATCTCCTCATGCAATAAGAAGTAACCAAGCCCTACTTCATGGTGGTGGCCGAAAGTCTTATAAGGGAGAAACTCCCTTTTTTTTTCAAAACAAGAACACAAGGAAATCATGCATAAACCATTATACTGCAGGCGAGAGGATACTTACATCCTAGCGCTGGATTTTAACCTTCTTAAAATCGTAGGGTACCCTACACTTGAAGGGTATGTAAAAACCTTTTTCTTCCAATCTTTCTCTAAGACTCCTTGGTCTTGGTAGAAGCAAAGACACTTGGGCTTTCCTCCTTGCTATTGCCCTAGGGTTAGAACCCTTGGATGAGGTTTTCGAAAATGGAAAAAGAGAAGAAGATGATGGAGGTTTCGGTTGGGAGAAGTGAGAAAGAAGAAGAGAAGAAAAGGAAGTTATTCCAACTTCCCTTATTTATACTTCTCTCATGAAAAGACATGTCTCTTCACTCTTACACACTTAACAAGCATGTTCCTTACTCCTTCTACATGAAATATTGCTTGGTTCATTGGTTATGACATGGTGAGTGCAACGAGGAGGTTCAAGGTTCAATCCTTGCTTCCTCCTTTCTAGCTCTTCTTTTTATCACAATTTGTACTAACCCATATCAAAGCCCATTAAGCCAAGCACATCATGAAATTTTATAATATTAATAATATTTCATGAATCTAATACTTCATGATAACATTTCATGATAATAATATTTCATGAATATAATATTTCATGATAATATTTCATGATAATAATATTTCATGCATATAATATTTCACGCATTCATGACATTTCATAGCATGTGATTGCATGAAATTTATATCATTTCATTATAACCATTTTCATACATTGTCATGATTTTACATTGACAAATTTGGGGTGTTACAATCGACCAATGGGGATGAATATATTAGGACATTTTCCAATGGTACTCGCTCAGAAGAGATTCTTGTTAGTGGCAGTAGATTACTTTTTCAAGTGGGTGGAGGTTGAAGCCTTGGCACGAATCATGGAGAAAGATGTCATTAAGTTCCTCTGGCAGAACATCCTATGCCGATATGGAATACTGCATAAGTTGGTGTTGGAAAACGGAAGGCAATTTCAAGGGAGGACGATCCAAGAGTGGTGCTCAACTTATGGAATAAAGCAGACATTCTGTCAGTTTCTTACCCCCAGAGCAACCGCAAGGTAGAGGTCATGAACAAAGAAATTATCCAAGGACTCAAGGTTAAGTTAGATCACATGGGAGGCAGCTGAATGGACAAGCTGCCCAGCATTCTCTAGGCACATCGAACCAAACTGTGAGAATGTACAGACTTCACACCCTTCTACTTGGTGTATGGGAATGAAGCAGTGGCACCAATGAAGGTAGGATGTAAATCTGACCGAAGAAGGCTATACGATCAAGACAATGGAGAACAACATCAACTAGAATTGGACTTAGTCACGAAAATTAGAGTCAAGGTAGCCACTCGACTTAGTGTGTATTGACAAAGGATGTAGCAAAGATACAACTAGAAGGTGCTAAGTCGGGACTTCTATGTTGGTGACCTAGTATGAAAGCGGATCAAGCTGGTCGGCGATGTGAGAAAGATGGAGCCTCAAGGGGGAGTACCCTTCAAGACGGTGCAGAAATTGGCATCCAGAGATACTATTTGCAAGACGCCAAAAGGAAAGGGCTAGATCGGCCTTGGAGCGCAACACATTTGAGTTTGTATCAAGAGTAAGAGTCCCTACAACTCCAAGTTGTAACTCCTATCCATGAAAGTTAATGCAAGGGTTTGAGGGGTCCTCTTGAACAGTTTCTAGACTCTCACATTTGTGATTTATAAGTGTACTTGGTCAAACAAAATAGCTGACCTCGCGGTAGATCGGACGTGGCATCCTATGCTCCATCATGGCCTCTTGAGTGGCTTCTAGACTCTCGCCTTTGCGAGGTATAAGTGTGCCTACTAACATGAAATAGCAAACCTCGTGGTAGATCGAGCATGACATCCCACGCTCCATCATGGTCTCCCGAGCAGTTTCCAAACTCACACCTTTACGAGTTATAAGTGTGACTGGTCACACGAAATAGTCGACCTAGTGGTAGACTAGACGTGGCATCCCAAGCTCCATCATGGTCTCCCAAGCGGCTTCCAAACTCGCCTTTACGAGTTATAAGTGTGTCTACTCACACGAAACAGCCGACCTCGCGGCAAATCGGACGTGGCATCCCACACTGCATCATTGTCTCCCGAGCGGCTTCTAGACTCTCGCCTTTATGAGTTATAAGTGTGTCTGCTCACACGAAACAGCCGACCTTGCGGCAGATCGGACATGACATCCCACGCTCCATTATGGTCTCCCGATCGGCTTCCAGACTCGTGGTAGATCGGGCATGGCATCACACTTATAACTCGCAAAGGTGAGTTATAAGTGTGCTTGCTCACACAAAACAGCCGACCTTACGGCAGACTGGATGTGGCATCCCATGGTCTATCATGGTCTCCCTAGTGACTTCCAGACTCTTGCCTTTGCGAGTTATGTGCGCACTCTCATGAAACAACCAACCTCACAGTAGATCGAACGTGGCATCCCATGCTCCATATGGTCTCTTAAGTAGTTTCCAGTCTCTCACCTTTGATGGTTAAGTGTGCATGCTCTCGAAACAGCTGACCTGATGACAGACGGGATGTGGCATCCCACACCCTATCATGGTCCCCGGGGCGGCTTCCAAGCCTTTGGCTTAGAGCAGGTTAAGAGTGCTTATGCACAGAGTTACCTCAGTTCTTGGAAGACCTATGTAACAGCCGACCAGACATCACCTCCTGTGTCTTGACAGGAAATCCTATGCGACAATACCAAATCAACTGGGTTCTTGAGAAAATACTCAAGGTTTGATTTGCCGGTTGGGCGGTCAACTCAATCTGTTGGCAAATTGGATCACCATATTGCAGGTCGACATGGAAAGGATGACCAATTGATCAATAAACAGGTCATCATAGCATAAGATGCCAAAAATAAAAATATATACATAATAATAATATTAAAAAGGTACACAGTCGAGCAGAAAGCTGACAAAATGCATTAAGACAAATACAGTAAGACCAGAAGGGTGGGCACCAAAGTGCTTAGGTTCTTCAAAGCCCTAGGCAGGCTAATCAAAATTTAAAACTAAAAGGCGTCAAGCGAAGGGAGGGAAAGCATCATCCGGGATAACCTCTAATATCTTGGTGTGCTTCATAGTATTAGCAGGCAGGTCTCCCGAGAGAAGGCCAACTTCAGTTAGCTGCTTCAGCGTCCGTTGGATGTCATACTTGAACATGTTGGCAGTGCATCTACTGAGGAGGTGGTTGAAGACCTCCGACCGGAAGTAATTCAGCCAATGGGCTTCCAGCTGATCCACCTCGTCCGCACGGTAAGTTTCTAAGGCTCCTTTGAATGAAATGAGATTTGCTTTCAGCTGGGCCATCTCAGCATCTCGGTTAGCCCGCTCCTTTGCTTGGGCAGCTAGCTGTGCCTCCAAGCTTTGGATGATCACCTCCTTGGCAGATAGCTCGACCTCCTTTCCTGCCATAGATGAGTCATGAGATAAAGTCAACTCTTTCAGCTTCTCGGCCAAGGCCTTAGCCTCGACATTTTTTTGTCAAGATCCGAGAGGGCTCACTTTTGGTGGGTCAAGGCCAACTGCAGTTGGGAGTTGAGGTTTTGGATACGAACTTCGGCCATCAGTGGCATGCTCAACTGCTGAGGTCTTTTACATCTCCTAAGCAAAGCAATTTCCTCAACCTCAACAATTCTGAGGGAACCACTTGGACGAGTGATCGCTCGGCCGACTAGTTATCTATGTGAAGGGATTCGCTGTCAATTGTAGCCACTGCTGAGCTGAAAAGTGCTATGTCCCTTTTCGTTAGCTAGGTTGCCGCTTGTGTTTCCAGCTTGACCTCGTCTAACCTGAGATCCCCGCTAAGTAATGCCTTCCACATAGTTTTTACTGCAAGTGGGGAACAATCTTAGTTAGTACCAAAAACAAAAATTGAGAATAAAAAGTCTACCAAAGGTGAACTGCAGCCCGACAAGTATCTGATTGAGCCCAAAGATGTAGAGCAGCCCCTCCTAGAGTAGGTGGTTGATGTTGAGGCATAGCCCAGCGAACCTCTGGTTGATGTTGAGGCGTAGCCCAGCCAACCTCTTGCTGTCCAATCGAAACAACGGGTCTGACTTATAGTTCTTTGGCATCATGGGCTGCTTGGGTAGGTCTTCTATCCAGTTGGTCGATCAAGTGAGAGTGGGGGGTGATGTGTATGAATACATAATGGGTTTTCCAACCTTTATTAGAGGAAGGGCCTTTATCGAAAAGGTTGTATTTCACTCAGACCTGAAAAAAGAAATTGTTGGGCTTCTATCTTTTGGCGTAGTCAAAGAAGTGGAAGACCGAAGGATGAAGGGGCTCGTGATAGAGTACGAAGATGATCACTGTACCGAAGAGGGCCTACATGGAATTCGGAGCTAATTGGGAGAGGGGGATTTGGAAATATCTACAAATACCAACTATAAAAGGGTGAAGTAGAAACCTAAGGCTGACCAAAAATGATCTTTAAAGATAGTAAGGAAGCAAAGTGAAGGAATGTGGGGGTGGTCTAAACTATTGGGGATAATCATCTGATAGTCATTAGGGACTCTATAGTTTGATCGGATGGCTTCAAAGTCAAGACTTCCTATGGTGGAGATGGCCGATGGCCGTGATGTACCACAGGCCGGGAATAGCTACGAGGGTTGCTCGAGCCATGAAGGACAAACCTAAAAAAAAGCAGTCGATCAGATGACTAACCCAGAAGGAAGTGACCGAGATGTGTGCCGTGATTGTCGAAAAACACCGATCGCCAAAATAAAGAGGCACCGAAAGGAGGAGTCAAGAGGAACAAGAAGAAATGAGAGCAGAAATGAGGCAAACAACCCTAGGGGGACTATTAATATGGAACCAAGGGCTCTATCCACCGTCTGATTCATATCAGGAAGAGGGAAGAGGCGAGAGTAAATATCAATCATTAAGCCCCAGCCAATCAATCGGTGATTAGAAACTCCCCCTGCACCCCCCCCCCCCCCCCCCCCCCCGTGCCGCAACAAAAGGCGTACCCACGTTTGATAAGCAACATTTCGAAATCGTATCTCCCTATTGCAGGCTAACACGCAACAATGAGAGAGGTAGCGTTAATGGATGAGGGGATCAAGGGAATAAGCGACATCATTAGTGTATCTCCTCGCGCGTGCATGCCATCCCTCATTAAATGGTGACCATACCATAACAAAGACCGCCTACATCAGCCAAAACAAGACTTCTAATTGGACAGTCTAGTCAGTCGGACTCGGCACTTCCTTCAACTGGACTCGAGGGGGAGGCTTATGATCCGGTCGGACAGTAGGCGACTGACGTGGAGTCAAGGACCTAAATAGTCAATGACAGACCGGGCATCTGGACAACTGGTCTGCTGACCTCTGACAATCAATTAGGGAACCTGGCCGGTCGAGGGAAGCATGCCCCCGCCCTAAGGTTCGTTAATGGTCTCCCTCGTCTAAAGCCTATGGATGTCTATGTCGTTCGACCGGATATGCTGATTTAGTCAGTCGGTAGGATGGATCTCCCCAAAGTAGGTTACGTGGTTGGTCGGGAAAGCATCCAGCTGAGCTCATGGCCTATGTGTCAGCACTATGAGGACAGTCTCCTATGATGGCCAGCAAGAGAGAGGTGAATTGCCCCTGTGAAAGTTTATTGATATGCAGACGAGACACTTCTCGGGCGCCCGAGTGCACACAGGCGCCTGACAGGTGGTCAGTGCTTATCCACGTCGCAAATGATTGTAAACGACTACTTTTGGATAAATCTTCAGATCTTGGACGCCCGAGTCGATTCAGGTGCCTAGGAATACGAGCGATCGAGTCAATAGGGGTGCCTCCAAACACGGGTAAATTTTAAAAATTCACAATATTCAAGGTGTAACGTATAAATTTTAAAAATTCAGATTTTTTAAAAATAATTTTTGAAGAATTTTTCAAAATTGAAAAGTCAACTTTTGAATGAAATTTTGTAAAAATATATTTAATAGTCAAAAAATTTTAAAAAAATTGTGGATAGAAGAAAATGACATTTATCACAAAAAAAAATTAAAACTCAATTTTTAGAGGTAAATAAATATTCGTAAAAATTTAAAAGAATGACACACAAGGCATTAATAAATAAAAAATATTAATTATTAAAAAATATAACAATTTAGTACAGTTTTAGGGATTCAGAACAAATACCTACCAACAGGATTTATTAAATATTTTGAAAGAATATAGTTTTGGGGCACTTTTGCAATTTGACCCTTATGATTTCTCAAATACAAATTAAGTTTTTCAAAATATTAAATTTTATAATTTCAAAAATAATTTAAATTTCTACCAGCATAGTTATTTTTCATTTTCTCTATTTGAGCCTTCAATTTTTTATTTTCTAATTTTAATTTATCATATATTTCTAAAGGGCTTGTAGAGGCTAATTTTCATTTTAACTTTGTGTTCTTTGTTTTCAATTGATACAGTGATCATGTTCTTAATTCCAAAATAAAGCTGATCAGGAGGTAGAAGACAAACCTCACTTACCACGTCGTGTTTGAAGTCGAAAGCTCCCCCTTAATTGCTGCTTTCTTCTGACGTAGCTCCCCCTTCATTGATGCTTTTTTCTTGGTGGGTCACCATCAGTGCTAGTCTGACATGTTCGACATGTTTCTTGAGATCAGACTCATCCGATAAAGACTCTGTTGAGGCAATCTATGGTCCATGATGATAGATCGATTTCGTACGCTAGAGGGGGGTTGAATAGTGTTTTCCGAATCTTCTTCTTCCTACGTTGTTAGTTGCGCAAGCGGAAATACAAAAGAATAAAACTAACAACAAAAAGCAACGCTAACAATACCGAATTACTTGGTATCTACCCCTAAGGGTGACTAATCCAAGAATCCGTCGGTAGATCACTCCTCGGATAACCTCCGGCTAGCTCTTGTCGCTCCTTGTGGGAGGAGAAAGCTCACCACAACACCTTGACAAGACCTGAGCACCAAGACTACTATTTTGCCTTTAACCAAGACAAAATTCGTCAAGAGTCTCAGCCCTCACGAAGTCCTCTTTAAATAGAACTTAGGGCTGACAACTCGCCACCAGTCGACTGCTCCCAGGGCAGTCGACTGGTGCCACTGAAAATCGACCGTTGCGACTCCAACGTTCGAATTTTCAGCCAACTCACCAGCCATTACCAGTCGACTGCTCCCAGGGCAGTCGACTGGTCCAAGGCTGAAAACCTTCTGTGAGTTTTATCAGTCGACTGCCCCAATGGCAGTCGACTGTCCCACTCACACACCTAGGGTTTCCCTTCCCGAGTATACTTCTCTCAGCACTCGAACCCTAGGATTTCTCGAGTACAATCACACAACACTCGTACCCTTACGACTCGACTGACTCCTCATCAGCAGCCTCAACTATTGCCTTCGTGCCCTCTTCATCTTCGGCTCCCGTCCCTCGGATGCACGCAAGCCTCCAGCTTGCCTCCATGCCATCCTTCACGCATGCCTCGAAGTCCCTTCTCTACCAAGGTCCCTCGGGTGCACACAAGCCTCTAGCTTATCTCCATGCCACCCTTCACCGTACCGAGGTCATCCAGTCAAGTCAATATGTGTAATCCTGCACAACCTGCACACTCAACATACACATATTAGAACACAAGGGAAACCTAACTTAAACCCTTTGCCCAAACATCAAAACTCATGGTCACTCCGGACCACAGATTGCCTCAACAATCTCCCTCTTTTTAATGTTTGGCAATACATTTAAGTTAGGGAAAACAAATAGTAGAGAATATCAAAAACAATGCTAAACAAACAACTGGACTTACGTTGCCAAGACTCCATCGTGGACTTACACCGTCAATGCATATGCAATGCATACATGGATCCTATCCCAAGGCATCCCACACCTAATCCTCCAAGTTAGGAATTTTCCGAAATGGGCTTTTTAAAACCTATCCCAAGGCTCCCCACACCTATCCCTCCAAGTTAGACTTGTCACACCTAACCCTCCAAGTTAGGACTTTTCCACACCTAACCCTCCAAGTTAGGACTTTTCACACCTAACCATCCAAGTTAGGACTTTTCCACGCCTAACCCTCCAAGTTAGGAATTTTCATCAAAACGGGCTTTTTAAAGCTTCTCCAAAGCTCCCCCTACACTGGACTTACACAGACTTTTTAAGAACCCCTCCAAGGTTCCCCTTACGCCAAGAATAGAGCAACAATCTCAGCTCCCCCTAAACCTAGGGTTTACCGTAAAGGCGTGTTTGGTTTCCCAAATTAAACCCAACACTTCTCCCCCTTTGCCTAACATCAAAAAGAACTCAATAATAACTCAATTATTGGTTCTTTTAATCCCCAATGATCCTAAACACAGTGTACTATCCCCCATACACTTGTTATACACCATTTGGACACAAACCAGCTGCTAGATACCCAATCCAGCCCTGGGCAGTCGACTTGCTCCCATAGCAATCGACTGATACTCTGAAAATCAGCTTTTCTGGCCAAATTCAGAAATACGCTAGAAATTCCACAAATCTCCAAAAATTCCCAAATTCTGTGGTGAAGTTTGTGGTACCCATACCTACTTGGGAAAAATACATTTAACCATGTATCTATCACCATTCCCATGTTTGACATAAAATCCAAACATTTTCTTATGAAAATCAAGGCAAACAAGAGGCAACCTCCCCCTTGACCTATGTCTTCTACCAATTTTCAATTTACCTAGGTGAAGTTCTATCCCAACTTAACACCACAAATTTCCCATGTCATGTTAATCCTAACTTAACAACCCAAGTTTTCTACCCTAGAACGCTCTAGAAAATCCTAGAAAACCTGGAAAACTCTAAAAAATTGCAAACACACTTGTTAGGATATACCCTATCCTAAAAAAAATATGATTCCATGAAAATATCAAGTGTGTTTGACTTTTGGTACATTCTCTAATTTCCTCAAAGGTTTGACATTTTGCATTAACTTTCAAATCTATTCATGAACCCTTATGTTTGTCAAAACCATCCATCTTGATTTTACACATATAATGGTCCTCAACTCTTCCTTTTTATATATCCTTAATATGATGAAAGACTCCCCCTTTTTATCTCTTGATCCTAGATACATATGGGAAACTTCCATATCTTTTCATTCATCAAAACACGTATCATTCAATATCATCCAATGAATCTTAAGCACTCATCAATCCTCCTTAAGTTTCATGATATTACTGAATCCTTATCCCATACACTCAAGTAAAACTTTATCCAAAGAATATGACAACATAAACAAAGGTTTTGATTCAAAGTCATATCCTATCATCCATTAACGATTTATGACCTTTAAATCATATAATGACATACTTTTTCATAAGATAACATGACGCTTTTCCTATGATTTCAATCCTGTAATTTCTTATTATTTAATAGGCATTTTCTTCTGAAACCTAATGGATCAGTCGACTGCCCCCAGGGCAGTCGACTGATACCTGAATTTCAGGTTTTCAGCCCAATTTCAGAAATGCCTTGATAATTTCACAAATCTCCAAAAAATCTGAAATTTCGTGGAGAGATTTGTGGACCCTAAGTCTACTTGGGAAAAATATGTTTCCAAATAAATGTACTCCAAATCCCAACATTGGTATGAAATTCTAATTTCTCTAAGTTGTATCATTTTAACCTATTCCAAAAGTTCTAATTTTGACTTCTTCTTGATGCCTCTTCCCATACTCAATCACATTACATTCCTGGCACCATGTTATATGGCATTTACACTTTAAAACTAATTTCTCTCAATTATAATCCCATTTTTCATCTTTTCTCCATAATTTTCCTCTTAATGTGTCAATTCTGAAGGATTAAGACTTACCCTAGTCTTCCAATCCCTTTGGCATATTTCCTAGTCTACCTAGGCCGTCCTAGAGAAACCATATATTGAGATCCATTTACCATGGACCCCAAAGGCTACTAGAGCTCCCCCTTAGCTCTTGGCCTTAGCCACCTCCCTAGGTGACTCAACCCACACTAGACCACACCGGTGAGCTCCCGGTGATTATTGGCCTACAAACCTAACCTTCTTAACCTTGGACACCTTGTCCTTTGTTAAGTCATCCTTTTTACCTTTTGATGACATCCCCTTGCCATCCTTGGACTTCTCCTGATGGATCGTTTTCGGTGTGCTAGAGGGGGGGGGGGTGAATAGCACTTTGTCATTCGTTTCTCTACAAAAGTCGTTAGCGCAACAGAAACAATAATATGCAAAGTAAAATAAACAATGCTAACAACCTGATTTACTTGGTATCTACCCCGGACGGGTGACTAATCCAAGAATCCGTCGGTGGATCAAACCCCGGATAACCTCCTGCTAGATCTGTCGCTCCTTGTGGGTGGAGAAACCTCGCCACAACACTTCAGACGCTCTCTGATCACAATAGACTACTAACTCACATTACCCAAGCAAGTTTCGTCAAGCGAGATAGTAGGAAACGAGCCCCTTTAAATAATGCTCGAATTTGAAACAGCCGCTACCAGTCGACTGCCCAAATGGAAGTCACCTGGTCCCACTCAGATTCGATCGTTACAGCATAATGATTGAATCTGCCAGCCTGTTTCAGCCTATACCAGTCGACTGCCCCTGGGCCATTCGATTGGGACACACCTAAGCCTAGGGTTTCACTCCCGAGTATAAGTCTCTCCGCACTCAAACCCTTCCGGCTTAGCCCCTGAGTATAAACACTCATACTCAGACCCTCACAACTCAATTGACTCTTCACCAGCAGCCTTGACTGTTGCCTTCACACCCTCTTCATCTTTGGCTCTCGTCCCTCGGATGCGCACTCAAGCCTCCAGCTTGCTTCCATGCCACCCTTCATGTACGCCTCGAAGTCCGCGTCCATCGGCTCATCATCCCTGCTATCCAACGGTCCCTCGGATATGCATGTAAGCCTTCAACTTACCTCCATGCCATCCTTCACCTGAAGACATCAACCAAGTCCATGTGTACCTGCACACCTGCACACTCATGTATACATATGAGAACAACACACATCCTAACTTAACCATATTGCCGACACATCAAAATATCATGATCCTCCAGATCATCTCAGGGTCGATTACCCCAACAATCTCCCCTTTTTTGATGTGTGACAATATGTTAAGTTAGGTAAACATATAGTAATAACAATAGCAAAAGCAATTGAAATTCAAGCATATCACACAAGAGGCAACCTCCCCCTTAACCTATGCTTTCTCCCAAATTTCAATTCTTGTTGCTAATCCCAAGTTAAGTTCTCCCAACCTAACTCTAAAGTCTTATAACCAAACCTAAGTTAAGTTTCAACCCAAACCTAACTTAACACTCAAATTCTCCCCCTTTGACACCATCAAAAGATTGCCCCAAGCAACCCTACCCTTGGTGCCAAATAGAACTTAACCAAATTTCTGAAAAACCTCTCAGACACCATAAAACACACACTGCCCACACTCTCAGTCGACTGCGACACTGGCAGTCGACTGATATGTAGTATTTTAGAATTTCAGCCGAAATTCAGAAACGAATAAAAAATTCCAGAAAATCTAGAAAAATATGAAACCTAATAAACACGATTCTTAAGGTATTCCCTACCCTAGAAAAATTTGGTTCATGAAAAATATCAACCGTGCTTGACTTTTGATACAAATCCAAAACTTCTCAATTAATGTCAATTTTGTATCAACATTGAAATCCAATCATGGTACCCTAAATTTGTCACTCTCTATCAACTCCATGTGACATTTAAAATGATGCCCAAACTTCCCTTTTTCATAAAAATATTTCCATTTTGACAAGAGCTCCCCCTCTTTTCTCCTTAAGTCTAGATTATCATAAGAACAAAACTCTCCCATGCCAACTTGCAATTACTATATAGTAAATATAAAAGGAATTTGTAAACCATTTAAAGAATACGCATAGAAAGAGCATAATTGAACCCAAAATGTTTCAACAATAGATTAGCACTTAAAATCAAAAACATTATCAAAATAAGACAAGATCTTAATAAGATAGCATAAGAAAAGTGCATAATACATGGAGTCATAAAATTTGTCAACAAATAAACACCACACGAGTACCTAGGGCCAAAAGCCGAAGTCATACAAACATCAGAATATCAAGCATTTGAGAGGTATAATAAAACATCAAAACAGAACACTCTCAACACTAGAACTCCCAATAACTGCACCATCTGATCAGAAAAACATGTGATCGTCACCGCCTGGAGGTGGAGGAGGAGGAGGACCCTGAAAAGCGAGATGCCACTGCTGCATCATCTCGTACATCTCATCTTGGCGGCTGGTAATCCTATCAACTTTTGTCTCAAGCCTCTGCTCCGTCTGCCGAAGTCCGTGAATATCCTCACAAATAACGTGAGCCTCCTCCTGAAGCCCGTGGACATCGGATCGAAGCTGGGTGAACTCTGCACGTGTGACCAGCTTGGCGGGCTCCTCATCTGCGTCAGCGGCCTCCGGGCGCTCCCTCCAAACAAATGTCCTCTGTCTACACTTAATACTTGCCAAGGACAGTTGGCGAGTGCCAATCTGATTATAGTCCTTGGACAGGTGCCTGACCTGACCACTACATATACCGATGACAAAACGCAAATTGAAAAACTCGGTCAGGATGTGGCAAAAGGGCATATATATCTTCCCATTAACACTATGGGAAGAATGACAGATGACACTAAAGACCTGTAGGGAGACATCAATGTCCAACCTCCTCTCCAGAGTGTACATCATCACCAGATGTGGGAGTCTGATCTTGGACCTCCCCTTGGTGACAATGGGCAAAATGCACTCGATGACGATTTTATACAAGACATGGCTAAACGGTCGCATGAGTTTAGCATCAAAAAGACACTCCGAATCATTCCTATGTCTTCTGAAATGATGCATGTGAATCTGATCAATTGTGACTCCAGGAAACTCTAATGGTTCAACAACAATAGGAAAGTAAACAGATGCATTGTTAGACCCTCTACAATGTAGAAATTTAGCCAGAACCATGACTGAGAAGGGGATAGGGATACCAACGACTCGAGACTCATACACACCACTATCTGAGTCAATGCAGGTCAAATTTGCATAAAACTCTGTATATAAGTCAATATCTACGTCATGCTGGCAGTAAACCAGCCGATCCAGCTGAAAATGAGTGATCATTTCAGCTAACTGAGGGGACTTTTCTTGAAAGAACGTCTTGTTTAGGTATCTGCAATTCATTACCACGAATTCATTTTCTTCAAAACGCTTCTTACATTCCAGGGACCTAAACCTGGACTCCTCCTAACTCTGTTGGGATGACCCTTCACCCCTAGATCTCTTAGAGGCCATTCTAAGACACCACACATACACATGCATGCCAAGACAACCCCCTCAAAAAGGAAAAACATCAAAGAACACGCACAAGAGTATCATGTTAGTGCCAAACCATGGTTTAATCATGAAAAATGAACTTTAAAATGCAATACCTTTTCATTCTCTTCATGGTGACTTGATTTTAGAGTATGGCTTGAAAAGGAGAGGTTTTAACAAACCCTAGAAGTAGATTGAGGTGGGGGATGACTTAGCAAGGGTTTTTAGGGCTTGGAGGGGCCTAAGATCGAAGGAGGAGTTTGGGAGAGGTGATGATCGCCGGGAAATCGTCAAAACCCTAGAGTTTGGCTTTCCCCGCCGCGCCCTTTCCTTTTATAAATCCCGCGTACCAGTCGACTGCCCCTGGGGTAGTCGACTGGGCCAGAGTGTAATTACATTCTGTGGGTTTTCCCAGTCGACTGCTAAATCCCAGTCGACTGCGAAATCCCAGTCGACTGGTATCTATTTTTTAGCCTCCCAACCCGAGCCAGAAATGTCTAACTAATTCCACAAATTCTCAAAAATCATGAATTCTTGTGGGGAGATTTGTGGATCCTATATTTACTTGGGAAAAATATAATTTCAGTCAAAGTTATCCCAAATCCCAAGATTGGTACAAACTTCAAGTTTCTCTAAAATGTATCATGAAACCTTTCCCAAAAGTTCTAATTTTGACCTCACTCTGATGCTCCTTCCCATACTTATTCATAATTAATTCATAGCATCAAGTTATATGGTATTTAGGCAGTAAAACTGATTTATATTAATTAAAATCCCAATTTCACCTTTTTCTCTATAATCCTCCCTTTAGTGTGTCAATTCTCTAGGATTAAGACTAACCTTAGCCTTTTAAACCTTTTGGCACACCCTACAGTCCTTTTCAATCTTCTAGAAGGAAACCACCTGAGATCCATTGACCATGGAACCCATTTTTACTTCTAGAGCTCTCCCTTGAGCTCCTAGACCTAATTACCTTCCTAGGTAACTCTTCTACAAAGGCAAGACAACGCCGGTGCTCCTCCGGTGCTTCTTGACCTTCCACTATCACTCTCTTAACCCTATAGACCTTTTTCTTGGTCAATTGCTTTTCTTTCCCTTTAAATGGCTTTCCTTGCCATTTTTGACTTTTTCTCTACCATAGTTGTAGGGCATCCTTGAATATGACATTCTATCAATATTAGCCCTCCTAGGGTGGTATCCTAGACCCGGCCTATTGATAAGCACCATTTTATTGATTATTTTAATTGCTTAAATCCATGTTTGACCTATGTTTTTATTGCTTAATTATGATTTTACCCTAGGTTTTGGAACTTTATCTCATTTTGGACTTAATTGCAAAATTACACAATTTTTGGATTATTTGACCACTAATTTTCTGATATATTTTTGTAGGCATGAAAGGATCCTGGACCTAGGGCATATTGGGTCAAACCTGAGTCGGATGTGAACCGGATCGAATTATCAAGCCTACGATTAATCCGGGCCGTCCGATTCAAAAGCGGCTAAATCTGAGCCATCCGGGACGATCTGAAGCAATCCGAGCTAGGGTTAGGGTTGATCAAGCTCTATGATCAAGATCTAAAGGTTTCATCCCAATCAGAGCTAAATCAACCGTTGGATCAAGCAAGGAGGGCTCTAGAGCGTCCATTCACAGATAGAGTTGATCTGGACCATCCGTTGCATATCTGGAGGATCCGAGCTACCATAAGGCAGATCCTGACCTCAGATCATCATCATAAAAGTTTGGCTCAAATCCGATCAAGATCAGCCGTTGGATTTCCTTCGATCAATCTGGGCCGTCCATTGATAAGTATTTAATCAGAAATGCCCGAAGCTTTTCCTCGTCGCGTTTCCTCGCCGCACTGTTCATCTTCTTCAAGTTCATAGTTTTTCAGTAGTTTTCTTCATCCAAAGGGGCGCGACCCCTCGATTCTTCATCAAGATCATCTTCTGGAGCTTTGGAGGTCAGTTTGGTTGGAGAATTAAGCTCGAATTCGCGTCGGACAGAGTTATTTGAGGGTTTCGGTGGCTCTGTGGTCTGACTGCTGAAATCTCATCCACAACCCATTTCCGAGCTTCTGGGCAGCTTGTAGGGGTTCTCAAGTGGTCTCAGAAGTTTCCCAATTCATCATCGAAGCTAAACAAACTGAGATCGAAGCGTTTGGATTGGAAATTCCCAGCTTGCGCAGTTTGAGCAGAGTTCACTAATCCAATCTGATTTCCACTGATTTGCTGTGCTTAGGGGTTCGAGGCCGGCTCTTGCTTGAAGACCAAGAAGAATTTGAGCTTAGGGAAGATTGAGGAGTAGCTTAGATAGATTAATTCCATTGTTTTAGCTGTTAATTTTCAGTTTTGCACAGGTTTCATTTCTGAATTGGTTTCAGATTTGGTTAATCTCGTTTTCTTAATTGTTTCAGCTGTAATCTAGCTCTATTTCTTCAAGTTAAGTAGTGTAGATTGCTTGTTAGTGATCCATAGAATTTAATTTAGTTTAATTTCTGTTATTTCCTTGCGTATCAAGTTGTGCAGCCCGTATCAGCCCTGTTTGTGCACATTTCTGTTCAGTTCGAATTCTTTAGCTGGTTTCGATTCAATTCTTGTCTTGTTTAATCCCCTGAAATTAAAGATAGCATTTGGTTTGTTAATGCATTAAATCTGCTCTAGTTTTCCATTCAATTCTATTTCTGAAATTCGTTTTAATCAGCTTGGATTGATTCTGTGTGCCACTAATTCAGATGTTGTATCAAACCCCAAGTCTGCATTCTCCAAGTTTGTTTTTGCATTTTCGAGTTCAGCTCAATATGAAGTTCCCTGTTTAGTGAAGCATCATATCAGATCTCAACTTGATCCATTGCATTTTGTTTGCTTTTGAGTGTTGCTGCATTTCAGAATTTCCATTTCTGCATCCAGATTTCAGAAATTTCTGCAACTTCAGTTTCTTTCTGCAATATCAGTCAAATTGCCTTCAAGTTTTGTGTCAATTGTATGCTAGTTCTACCCTAGACTTGTTGATCCTTAGAATGGTAAATCGATTTCATATCAATTGCTTGTTTTGAGTTCAAGATAGGTGCTGAATTTCTGAATTCTTTACACTTCTGCACATGATCAGTTCCTGCACCTGCCTTTGTATCAAGAAAAGAGTCAACATTGATTGGAATCCACTAGCTGCAATTTCACTTGCATTGAGTCTATCCTTGAAGTCATCATCCATTCTCGCATGACAGATAGTTCTTGCATAGATTGATTGAAGTCTGCACATCAAATTCTACAGCATCAATTCTGCAAATTCTGCATTCTGATCCCTTATTAGATGTGTTTTAGTTTGATCAATCTCTAGGTTCGAAATTCTTTCAGTTCATGCATAACATTTTATTTATACCCTTACTTTCCAGCTGCACTGATCAATTTATCTCTGAATTGGCAGTTTGTAATTTCTGCATTCAGCAGCAGATTTCAGCATTTAAACTCCTCCCTTGTGTATCAAGTTTGCCTCATTCTTTCACTATGTTTCAAGTGAAACTCTAGCCCTAGTTTGTGCCAAGTTGAATCCAGATTCTAGTGTGTTATAGAGAGTGAAATCAGCTTGTTTTGCATCCAGCTCCATCACTAATTTGCTGCTTATAATTCTGAAATTCTGTTCCATTTCCGATGTGCTGCAATTATTTTTGAAATTCCCTTTTTAAGTCATGCTAGCATTTCATTAGTAGTTTGTCTTCCAAGTTGGAGTAAGTGGTTTCAAATCAGAATGGTTAATCATAATTTTGGCACTTGGTATCATCTTGGCACATAGGTCTCTTTCATTCCTTGCGTATCAAGTTTTGGTGGCACACATCTTGTATCTCATACCATTTCATTTTCATATCCGAATAGAACCCAAGCCCAGATTCTATTTGAAACCCGAAAACACGAACGACATAAATACAAGCACGAATCAAATTACAACAACTAGTCCCCGAGAAAAATACGACCTGTGGCCCCTATATTACATTTTCATACTTTTGATTGTAAAAGTGTTTCCAGCAATTCATTTCATTGATATTTAAATTTGATGAGCCCAGACATTTCGTGACAAATTAATCTAGTATATTTGGGTTTTATCAAATTTTTGGCGCCGTTGCCGGGGAAGTAACTAGTTGATTTGTTTGATTTTTGCTTGTGTATTTTTGGACATATCATTGGGTTCTATTTTATTTTGTTTTATCTTTCATATACGGTTGCTGCCATTTTTCTTGTTTGTTTTGTGACAGGGCTGCAAATTCAAAATGGGGTCAAAAGAGATAGAAGAGGCATTGGAGGAGTTAAAAAATGTGTTAAAGGGGTTGGACTACCAACTAGAACGTAAAGCACAGTCATCTACTTATCAGAAGCTACCTCAGCCACAATTTCAACCTCTCCAGCAATTTCAGCAGCTAAGTCAAGAATTCCAACAGCCCTATTGGAATTTTCAGCAACCAAATCAGTTTTTTCAGCCACAAGATCAACCATCATTTCAAAATTTTCAACCAAATCAGTTTTGTCAGCCTCAAATTCAGCCACCACAACAATTCCAACAATTTTAACAAGAATTTCAGCATTTTAACCAAAATTTCCAGCAGCCTTTTGAGAATTTTCAGCATGGAAATAATCAATTTCAACCTCAATTCCAGCCATATCAACAGGGGCAGCAAGTGTGTCAACCATTTCAGCAAGATCCGCCTCAAAACCAGCCATTTTATCAGCCTACACAGCCCTTGAACCAGTTTTCACAGCCCTACAATCAAGGGTTTCAAGGGCAGAATTTTCAGCCTTCGGCACCTAATTTTCCAGACCAAAATCAGAACTTTCAAGGCTACAACTCCCAGCAAAATTTCCAAGAATATCAGCCCTTTAATCAGCCTCAACAACCATGTTTTCAACCAAATCAGCAAGCTCCACCATTTCAGCAAACTAATTCATCTTTTCAAGGTCAATCAAGGAGCTATGCTAACCAAGGAGGCTATGGGAGTTCTAGTGCAGGAAATGTGCAACAACAAAGGTGGGAGGAGATGGTTCAACAAGTTTTACTATATCATCAACAAGAGAAACAAAGGCAAGCCCAAAAATCAGAACAATCCCCAGGAGTTGGTTTTATATCAGTTCAAGGTGACCCTAGCGCATGGCCAAGTCCTTCTTCAAGTAATCTTGCACATTTGATAGAAGAAGAAGAAGATGACGTACTCATCAAAGTCTGGGCACCTACAGCATGCATCCCTTCGGAGACTCCTATTCAAAATCCAATTCCAAATTTTTCAGCTCCAGAAGAAGAAATTGAAGCTCCACAGGACCATTCTAGACTTTTATTTTCTGATGATAGCATTATTGATGGTCCTAATTTTTCTGACACTGTTGTTGCAGATATTACAGGAGAAGCATGCAGAGGAGATGATTCCATAGGTGTAGGGGACTGCACTAAGCCCCAGGGACCACCACAAGATTTAGAGAATGAACCAGAAAGTGTAGGGACTTGCATGGTGGAAGCAAGCACCCAAGGATCACCAATTGATTGTCCACCAGCGCCTGAGGCTGAAGAGGAGCATGTACATGACCAGGAGGAGACCACAGATACATCTACTATTATAGAACCTTCAGGTATTATCCAGCACGCTCAGGTAAGTATTTCTCCTCTTTGTTCAGAAAAATGCAGTGAGGTACCTAGGGATGATTCTATTGACTCTGATGAATTTATTGATATACCCTGTGTAGAGATTGTTTGTGAAAATCCATTAGAGGTACCACACATTGATTTTATTGATCATCATGCATTACTTGACACATCCCTTGTAAATATGGATAGCGAAATAATTTTAGAGGCACCCATAATTGATGTAGTTTTTTATGATGAATCACTCAATACATCTTTTGTGGATATGGATAGTGAAAATTTTTTAGAAGTGCCTGAAATGGATGTTATTTATTTTGATGAGTCTCTTGCTATGTCTTATGTTGAAAATGAATGTGAAAAACTTTTGGAGATATCTGAGATTGATTTCATTGGCTGTGATACATTGCTTGATACACCCTTGATTGAAAATAATTGTGAAATTTCTATTGATGAGCCAGAACTTGATTTCTTTATTTGTGATGAGCCTCTGGATGCAAATTTTGTAGAAAATGATTTTGAAAATTTTATTGAGGCACCAGAATTTGATTTAATTGAATATGATGCAGTTTTGGATTCATTTAATGCAGAGACTGAACTTATATCATTTCTTTCTGACCCTGAACGCTTGAGAGAGGTATTACATTGTTTTGCAGGGTCCAGAAGACTTCAGGAGTGGGTGCTCCAACTGAACAGACTTCAACCTCCTGGAAGGACTTCTAAAAGGCAGAAAGAAGGAGGAGATGATTTTACTCTAATTCGAAGAACTCCATTCCTTCCATGGATTTTAAACTTGAATCGCCTTAGGCCACCAGAGAAATTTTTTGCAAAGTTCAAGTGTGGGGGAGTCCCAAATCACTCAGCCACTCAGACTCCTCCACTACCAAGATGGAGGCTACTTCTGGATAGACTCCGTCCACCAGAAATAAAGGGGAGATTTTTCTTTCTTGTATTTTCTTTTATTTTATTTTTCATTTCCATGCTTCCTAGAATTAGAATTTTCCTTTGAACTGAGTCCTTGTAAATAAACGCATGTTATTTCTTTTGTCACTTTCTCTTGCATGAGTAGAAATAAAAGTATCCCTCTAGGTTATCTCCATAGCATTTTAGAATCTTTTGGAAAATAAATTAAATTTGGTTGTTAAAACTTAGGGTTTGAGCTAATGGATGAATTCTTGGATGCTTGAGTACTACTTGCTTTAGATTCTTAATTGAGGAGTTGAGATGAATCATTTGCACCTAGTGAGGTTTAGCCTTATATTTGTGACACATACATGTTATTGTACTCTAGAACTTGCTTAGGTTCTTTCAAAATCATATTTCAATGATTGGATCACATCTATAAAGGCTAATCTATTTGTTTAACTTTCCATATCCATTTAAAAAAAAAAATCATGTTCATTCCATTTTTCTCTACTTATTTCTTACTCTTACCCTCACTTTTCTTTGGACTTGTTGTTTGAAATGTTTCTAATGCTATTTTGCCCGAGACGGACAAAGATTCAAGTGTGGGGGAGTGACTAAGGCTTTGGATGCATTTTCTACTCGAAAAAAAATTTTTTTTTTGCCAATTTGAAGCCAAAAGGTGCCAAGGGAGTGAGTTTGGTGCCAAGAATGAACAAGAGAAATGGAAGCCATTGGAGACTTAGCTTCTTTACTACATTTTGAAGATCCAAGTGGCATGGTGTGACAATGAAATTTTTTTCTGCAATGAGAAACAATGGCACACAAATGCAAAAAGAAAGAAATTCTTGTGCCAAGGTGAAGAAAGAAGAAAATTCTGCTAGCTTGGTTCGAGATTTGGTTGGATCAAAAACTTTAAAGTTGGAATTTTGGGAAGCCAAGATCAGTAACATCTTGTAGAGACTAAACTGAGCTGGAATTATTTGAATCAATGCAGAGTTCGGTGCCAAAAGGAGGAAAGAAATCATGTAAGAGATGATTGTTAAACCAAAATGGAATGGTAAAAGTTGTGACAAGAGATTGATTCATCCATGAGCCAAGTTTCGGATAAGATTATTTGTCTGCAGTGGTTCCAAAAGCAGCAGCTTAATGGTCTGATTCTCAGATTAAAACAGAAAAAATTGCAGCTTGGAAAAGAAAAAAAAATCAGATGGAATGATAGGGAGGCAGATTTGTATCAACTTGAGATGAATCTGAGTTTTCTAAGGCTATGGATCTGAGAAATAAGTACATAATGGTATCAGAGATTATTAAGAACATCAATTGCTGATTATAAGAAGGTGGCTGATTGGATCTAACTGCTGTAAAAAAAAATCAGAAATCTGCAGCAGTGAGTTCAAAGTGAAGCCTTTAAACTCTCCACTTATAAGTTAATGCTAAATGCTGTTAAGAAATTCGAGAAGTGCAAGAATGAGGAACTGAATGATCTTGGACTCTGAAATTAAGTGCATGGTGCTGAAAATTGGAACAAAGCAGTGCAGGAACTACAGCTGGGCAGATTTGGAACTAAAACAGCTACACACAGTTTGTGTCAATCCAAAACTGAACTTGGTTTTCTTTAATCAACAATGCTTTGCTGCATCTGAACAGAATTGGCCAAATGTTTTTAGCTGAATTCAGAATCTTGGGGAACAGATTTCCAGTGAAGAAAAATGGATGAAATCAGAACATAAAGAAATGGAAGCTCACGGCAGTGACTTGGTTCAAATCCATCTTGCTGATCAGAAAGGAACAGAAAATGCAGTCCATTTGAAGCTCACGAAAGGCTGGGTTGCAGTTGTTTTTGATAAAGGTTGAAGCATGTCCACGACATCACCGAACCCAAGCTGGAAAAATTCGAAACTTAAACAAAAATCTATGAAAAACTGCACTGCTTGTAATCTGCCAAATCTGTGCAGATTCTTAGAGCTAATGAATGATACAAGCCAAAGTCTAAAATGAAGCTGAGAAATCAGTAGGAAAGGAGGCTGAAATTGGAGCTGAAAAGAGCTGAGAAAAGTAGAAATCTGTGCCAAAAATCTGTGCCAAAATCAGAAAATCTGAGATTATTGCAGAAATTTGTGCCAAACATCAGAAGAAGGAAAGGAATTTCTGCAGCTGGAAAAATCTGAGATCATTGCAGAGCAAATCAGTGCCAAAAACAGAGGAAGAAATGAAAAGAAAAAAAAAATCAGTAGATGCTAGAGAGGAAGTTTGTCCAACTCAAAATCTGAGATTGAGTTTTTAAGGTTATGAATCACGGCAGTAGGTATAGGAATGTAGCAACAAGTGTGGAGTGCATCCCAACTGATCAGAACAAGATTGAATTTCAATTCAAAGCAGAGAAAAGAAAAAAAAGAAGAGAAAGCAGTTTGAAAAAAAAAAATGAAAAGAAACCAAGTGGACACAATTGAGTTGGCATTGAAAATCAATGAAGTTCTCTGATCCGAATTAAAAGCTTTGCTCCATTACATTCTGAATTCACTAGAGAGAAAGAAAGAAAGAAAAAAATCTGAGAAAAGAGTGAAAGAAGCAAGGTTGGCACGAAATTAGGAAACTTGGCACATTGAGATCAAATGGAGTTATTTTTCATCCAAGTCAAAGGAATTTACTCAAGATTTACTCCACCACGCTTTTGATATCACTAGAGGACTGTTAAGATGGGGCAAAGCACATTGGAAATATTTTTGAGCAACCAAGTCTTCCACTCCATCAATTTTTCCATTTCTTTGATCTTTATTCCATTTCTTACCATTTTTTTTTCATGTTTCCATTTATTTTTGTAGATGTTGATCCTATTCATGATTAATGGTAGAGATTAGATAATAAGCAAGCCTATGGTAGTGCAAGAAGCATGTGTGATAGAGTGAGCTCCACTTCCATCATCAACTTAAAACTTAAGAAGAGAGCCACCAAATTTTTCCTTGAAAGGCTAGTGGTTTAAATTCATCTCAATGACTCATGATAGATGAAAAGGCTAAGTTGTTGATTTAAGGACAAGATACTAATCCATAGAGCTTAGATTTTTGAGAATTGACAACCTTAGGTAATTTCTTTTCATTTGTTTCTAATTATACTTAAGAGAGCCTAAGGGATACTTATTTAGTAGTTTCGCGAGACGCTCAAGGTTAAGTGTGGGGGAGTTGATAAGCACCATTTTATTGATTATTTTAATTGCTTAAATCCATGTTTGACCTATGTTTTTATTGCTTAATTATGATTTTACCCTAGGTTTTGGAACTTTATCTCATTTTGGACTTAATTGCAAAATTACACAATTTTTGGATTATTTGGCCACTAATTTTTGATATATTTTTGTAGGCATGAAAGGATCCTGGACCTAGGGCATATTGGGTCAAACCTGAGTCGGATGTGAACCGGATCGAATTATCAAGCCTACGATTAATCCGGGCCGTCCGATTCAAGAGCGGCTAGATCTGAGCCATCCGGGACGATCTGAAGCAATCCGAGCTAGGGTTAGGGTTGATCAAGCTCTATGATCAAGATCTGAAGGTTTCATCCCAATCAGAGCTAAATCAACCGTTGGATCAAGCAAGGAGGGATCTAGAGCGTCCATTCACAGATAGAGTTGATCTGGACCATCCATTGCATATCTGGAGGATCTGAGCTACCACAAGGCAGATCCTGACCTCAGATCATCATCATAAAAGTTTGGCTCAAATCCGATCAAGATCATCTGTTGGATTTCCTTCGATCAATCTGGGCCGTCCATTGATAAGTATTTAATCAGAAATGCCTGAAGCATTTCCTCGTCGCGTTTCCTCGCCGCACTGTTCATCTTCTTCGAGTTCATAGTTTTTCAGTAGTTTTCTTCATCCAAAGGGGCGCGACCCCTCGATTCTTCATCAAGATCATCTTCTGGAGCTTTGGAGGTCAGTTTGGTTGGAGAATTAAGCTCGAATTCGCGCCGGACAGAGTTATTTGAGGGTTTCGGTGGCTCTGTGGTCTGACTGCTGAAATCTCATCCACAACCCATTTCCGAGCTTCTGGGCAGCTTGTAGGGGTTCTCAAGTGGTCTCAGAAGTTTCCCAATTCATCATCGAAGCTAAACAAACTGAGATCGAAGCGTTTGGATTGGAAATTCCCAGCTTGCGCAGTTTGAGCAGAGTTCACTAATCCAATCTGATTTCCACTGATTTGCTGTGCTTAGGGGTTCGAGGCCGGCTCTTGCTTGACGACCAAGAAGAATTTGAGCTTAGGGAAGATTGAGGAGTAGCTTAGATAGTTTAATTTCATTGTTTTAGCTGTTAATTTTCAGTTCTGCACAGGTTTCGTTTCTGAATTGGTTTCAGATTTGGTTAATCTCATTTTCTTAATTGTTCAGCTGTAATCTAGCTCTATTTCTTCAAGTTAAGTAGTGTAGATTGCTTGTTAGTGATCCATAGAATTTAATTTAGTTTAATTTCTGTTATTTCCTTGCGTATCAAGTTGTGCAGCCCGTATCAGCCCTGTTTGTGCACATTTCTGTTCAGTTCGAATTCTTTAGCTGGTTTCGATTCAATTCTTGTCTTGTTTAATCCCCTGAAATTAAAGATAGCATTTGGTTTGTTAATGCATTAAATCTGCTCTAGTTTTCCATTCAATTCTATTTCTGAAATTCATTTTAATCAGCTTGGATTGATTCTGTGTGGCACTAATTCAGATGTTGTATCAAACCCCAAGTCTGCATTCTCCAAGTTTGTTTTTGCATTTTCGAGTTCAGCTCAATATGAAGTTCCCTGTTTAGTGAAGCATCATATCAGATCTCAACTTGATCCATTGCATTTTGTTTGCTTTTGAGTGTTGCTGCATTTCGGAATTTCCATTTCTGCATCCAGATTTCAGAAAATTCTGCAACTTCAGTTTCTTTCTGCAATATCAGTCAAATTGCCTTCAAGTTTTGTGTCAATTGTATGCTAGTTCTACCCTAGACTTGTTGATCCTTAGAATGGTAAATCGATTTCATATCAATTGCTTGTTTTGAGTTCAAGATAGGTGCTGAATTTCTGAATTCTTTACACTTCTGCACATGATCAGTTCCTGCACCTGCCTTTGTATCAAGAAAAGAGTCAACATTGATTGGAATCCACTAGCTGCAATTTCACTTGCATTGAGTCTATCCTTGAAGTCATCATCCATTCTCGCATGACAGATAGTTCTTGCATAGATTGATTGAAGTCTGCACATCAAATTCTACAGCATCAATTCTGCAAATTCTGCATTCTGATCCCTTATTAGATGTGTTTTAGTTTGATCAATCTCTAGGTTCGAAATTCTTTCAGTTCATGCATAACATTTTATTTATATCCTTACTTTCCAGCTGCACTGATCAATTTATCTCTGAATTGGCAGTTTGTAATTTCTGCATTCAGCAGCAGATTTCAGCATTTAAACTCCTCCCTTGTGTATCAAGTTTGCCTCATTCTTTCACTATGTTTCAAGTGAAACTCTAGCCCTAGTTTGTGCCAAGTTGAATCCAGATTCTAGTGTGTTATAGAGAGTGAAATCAGCTTGTTTTGCATCCAGCTCCATCACTAATTTGCTGCTTATAATTCTGAAATTCTGTTCCATTTCCGATGTGCTGCAATTATTTCTGAAATTCCCTTTTTAAGTCATGCTAGCATTTCATTAGTAGTTTGTCTTCCAAGTTGGAGTAAGTGGTTTCAAATCAGAATGGTTAATCATAATTTTGGCACTTGGTATCATCTTGGCACATAGGTCTCTTTCATTCCTTGCGTATCAAGTTTTGGTGGCACACATCTTGTATCTCATACCATTTCATTTTCATATCCGAATAGAACCCAAGCCCAGATTCTATTTGAAACCCGAAAACACGAACGACATAAATACAAGCGCGAATCAAATTACAACAACTAGTCCCCGAGAAAAATACGACCTGTGGCCCCTATATTACATTTCATACTTTTGATTGTAAAAGGGTTTCCAGCAATTCATTTCATTTATAAATTCTAAATTTGATAGCCCACATTCGTGACACATAGTTTGGGCTTGTCACCTATCATCCCTATGATTTTGGTCCTTTGATATCATGTTCAACATCTTGGACCCTTGAATGCCTCTACCTAGGTTTCTTTCTAACTTATCAAGTTTTGCTCTCAACACTTGATTTTCCTTTTCTAACTTCCTAACCTTAGGATCACTAGATCTAGTTTGATCATTTCTAGGTCTACCTATTTTTCTAGACATATTTCCCCCTTTCTTTGAGTTTATGCCTTGGTCCTTATTCCTAGATATCCTAGATTTATTATGCATCATAGAATTTTTGGTGTTTTGGCATACAAAATTATTTCTATTCCTATCATGATATTTAAAACTAAAAACACGCATGGGCATACAATTGTTATCAATTCTATCATTCAAACGAACATTTTGAGCATTCATGGAAAACTTTGAAGCATAAGTAGAGTTAGAGGTTACCTCCTTTACCGTTGGGGCTCCCCCTTGATGAGTGCTCATTTTCCTTTCTTCTTTTTCCCATTTCCTAAGGTGCTTCATCTTCTTAAGCTCTCTACTTCTTGGACATTTTGTATGATAATGCCCGAGCTCCCCGCATGTGAAATATCGAATTCTCTTTCTTTTGTTTTGAGCTTCCTCATTCCTACAACCCATATTAGATTTAAATGGAATGAATTTGGGCTTAAAAGTTACCTCCTTTTTACCTAGTGGGCACTTGTCCTTGTAGTGCCCCTTTTTATTGCAACCAAAGCATATAATATGGTCTTTTGATTTAGCTTTGGTGGAGGTGGAGGTCTTCTCTTGCTCTAGTGGGGATGAGGGTCTCTCCTCCCCCTCAATTCTTGATATTGATACTTCTTCTTTTTCTTCTGACGAAAAGGACTCTTTTTCACTTGATTCCTCCTCATCACTTGATAATTCTCCTTCTCTTTGGTTTTCTTGGACACTTGAGCTTATTTCTTCGGGCTCCTCTACTCCTTGAGTTTGTATAGGGTTCTTACGACACTTTTCCAATTTATTCCACAACTCATATGCATTTTTATAATTTCCTAAATCACCCAAAATATTAGTAGGTAAAATATTAACCAAAATATTGATTACCTTCTCATTGGCCCTTGCTTGTTCTTGTTTCTCCTTGGTCCAATACCTAGGCCGGAGCTTCTTTCCATGCTTGTTCTTAGGGGTCTCAAATGGCTCTTCTATCACCATTACGCACTCCCAATCCATGCCGAGCCACATCTTCATTCTAGCTTTCTAATAATCAAAATCTTCATGCTCATACGGTGGTGGTGAGTTTATATCGTCCTCTAGCTTATCCTCCATCATTCCCTCTAGCTTTGCTTTGCTCCCTTGGCAGTTATTCCAATCAAGAGCGGCCCTAGCTCTGATACCAACTGATGGATCGTTTTTGGTGTGCTAGAGGGGGGGGGGGGTGAATAGCACCTTGTCGTTCGTTTCCCTACAAAAGTCGTTAGCGCAGCGGAAACAATAATATGTAAAGTAAAATAAACAATGCTAACAACCTGATTTACTTGGTATCCACCCCGGGCGGGTGACTAATCTAAGAATCCGTCGGTGGATCAACCCCCGGATAACTTCCGGCTAGATCTGTCGCTCCTTATAGGTGGAGAAACCTTGCCACAACACTTCTGACACTCTCTGATCACAATAGACTACTAACTCACTTTACCCAAGCGAGTTTCGTCAAGCGAGATAGTAGGAAACGAGCCCCTTTAAATAAGGCTCGAATCTGAAATAGCAGCTACTAGTCGACTGCCCAAATGGCAGTCACCTGGTCCCACTCAGATTCGACCATTACAGCATAACGTTCGAATCTACCAGCTTGTTTCAGCCTATACCAGTCGACTGAGACACACCTAAGCCTAGGGTTTCACTCCCGAGTACAAGTCTCTCCGCACTCAAACCCTTCCGGCTTAGCCCCTGAGTATAAACACACATACTCAGACCCTCACAACTCAGTTGACTCTTCACTAGCAACCTTGACTGTTGCCTTCACGCCCTCTTCATCTTTGGCCCTCGTCCCTCGGATGCACACGCAAGCCTCCAGCTTGCTTCCATGCCACCTTTCACGTACGCCTCGAAGTCCGCGTCCCTCGGCTCATCATCCCTGCTATCCAACGGTCCCTCGAATGCGCACGTATGCCTCCAGCTTACCTCCATACCATCCTTCACCTGAAGACATCAACTAAGTCCATATGTACCTGTATACCTGCACACTCATGTACACATATGAGAACAACACACATCCTAACTTAACCATATTGCCGACACATCAAAATATCATGATCCTCCAGATCATCTCAGGGTCGATTGCCCCAACATCTCCTTCTTGCCATGATTGTATGCTTCCCCAGCATACTTCTTTTTGTTGGCATTGGAGACCTTAGACCGGTAACCCAAACTCGATCTATCATAGTTGGGTTTTAAACTATCCAACACCATATCTAGACCCTTAGATCCAACCTTGAACCTTTCTAGGGTCTTTTCCAATGTATCAAGTCTTGCCCTCAAGGCTTGATTTTTTCCTTTCCAAGTTTCTAATCTTAGTGTCCATATGTCCACTTTGGACATTCCTAGACCTATCCATTTTTCTAGGCACATTCCTCCCATTCTTGGGATTTTTGCCTTGATCCTTAGGTCTAGAGATCTTGAATTTTTCATGATGCATGGTTTTCCTAGATTTTTGATCTACAATGCAAACCATACTCCTATCATGATATTTAAATCCTAAGTTATGCATGGGTAAATGATTTACACTATTTTTATCATGCATGAATGAGCAATTTGCACTATTTTTAGCATGCATAGAGGAAGTTGAATTTGAATTATATTTAAATTTAAGATTAGGGATTACCTCCTTTACCCTTGTAGTTCCTCCTTGATGTGGGCTTCTTCTCTTCTTCTTTTCTTCTTTCTCCCATCTTCTCAAGTGTCCCAATTTCTTTAACTCTCCTTTTCTTGGACACTTGGTGTGGTAGTGCCCTAGTTCTCCACATGTGAAGCATCGGATTTTCTTTTTCTTTTCTTAGGCTTCTCCATTTCTTCAACTCATGTTAGATTTAATCAGAATTGAAATGAGTGTAGAGTGTACCTCCTTTTTCTTACCATTTGGACACTTATCCTTGTAGTGTCCCTTTTCATTGCACCCAAAGCATGTGATATGGTCCTTTTTCCTTGCTTTGGTGGAGGTGGAGGCTAGGTTGACTTCTTCTTCAACCTTGGATGAAGTGGATGCTTCCTCTTGTTCCGGCATTGATGAGGGTCTCTCCTCCCCCTCAATTCTTGAGATTGATACTTCCTCTTCTTCTCTTGAGGAAGTTGATGATTTTTCACTTACTTCTTCTATGTCACTTGAAGACATTGACATTTTCTTTTCCTTTTTTTCTTCTTGACCCGTTTGACTCATCTCCTTAGGCTCTTGAGTTTGTGTAGGAGTCTGATGATATCTTTTCAACTTATTCCATAATTCATATGCATTTTTCATATTTACCTACACAACTCAAAACATTGTTAGGCAAAAGATTAACAAAAGTTGCAATTACCTTTTCGTTTGCCTTGAATTGATTTTATTGTTCTTGATTCCAATATCTAGGTCTAAGCCTCTTCCCGTGCTTATCCTTTGGAATCTCGAAGGGCTCTTCAAACGCAATCCTAAGGGCCCACTTCATTCCGAATCATGTCTCTATCCTTGCTTTCCAATAGCCGAAATCCTCATGGTCGTAGGCCGGTGGAGTGTAGATGTCATCCCCAAATTTGTCTTCCATTTTCTTCCTCTAGCGTGTGCTCCCTTGGCGGTTATTCCAATCAAGAATGGTCCTAGCTCTGATATCACTTGTTAGATCAATTTCGTACGCTAGAGGGGGGGTGAATAGCATTTTTCGAATCTTCTTCTTCCTACGTTGTTAGTTGCGCAAGTATAAATACAAAAGAATAAAACTAACAACAAAAAGCAACGCTAACAATACCAATTTACTTGGTATCCACCCCTAAGGGTGACTAATCTAGGAATTCATCGGTGGATCACTCCCCGGATAACCTCTGGCTAGCTCTTGTCGCTCCTTGTGAGTGGAGAAAACTCACCACAACACCTTGACAAGACCTGAGCACCAAGACTACTATTTTGCCTTTAACCAAGACAAAATTCATCAAGAGTCTCAGCCCTCACGAAGTCCTCTTTAAATAGAACTTAGGGCTGACAACTCGCCACCAGTCGACTGCTCCCAGGGCAGTCGACTAGTGCCACTGAAAATCGACCGTTGCGACTCCAACGTTCGAATTTTCAGCCAACTCACCAACCGCTACCAGTCGACTGCTCCCAGGGCAATCGACTGGTCCGAGGCTGAAAAGCTTTTGTGAGTTTTATCAGTCGACTGCTCCAATGGCAGTCGACTGCCCCACTCACACACCTAGATTTCCCTTCCCGAGTACACTTCTCTCAGCACTCGAACCCTAGGATTTCCCATGTACAATCACACAGCACTCATACCCTCACGACTCGACTGACTCCTCATCAGCAGTCTCGACTATTGCCTTCGCGCCCTCTTCATCTTCGGCTCCCATCCCTCGGATGCACGCAAGCCTCCAGCTTGCCTCCATGCCATCCTTCACGCATGCCTCGAAGTCCGCGCCCCTCAGCTCATCGTCCCTGCTCTACCAAGGTTCCTCGGGTGCACACAAGCTTACATCTTGTCTCCATGCCACCCTTCACCGTACCGAGGTCGTCTACTCAAGTCAATATGTGTAAACCTGCACAACCTGCACACTCAACATACACATATTAGAACACAAGGGAAACCTAACTTAAACCCTTTGCCCAAACATCAAAACTCATGGTCACTCCGGACCACAGATTGCCTCAACACATGAGACCATGTATTTTGATGATTGGGCAAAAGGTTTAAGTGAGGCTTGCCCTTGTATTTGATATGTGTATTTGAGTGTGCAGGTTCTGCAAGATACACATATGACTCAGCTTGATGGCTTCGAGTTTGGTGAAGAATGGTGCATCCGAGGGACCATGGACAAGGCAGCAACGGTGAGCCAAGGGAAGTGCACTTTTAGGCATACGCGAAGGATGACATGAGGACGAGCCGTGGGTATATACGCATCCGAGGGACGAGAGCAAAGCGAAGAAGGCTTAAAGGCAACAGGTTAAGGCCGCAAAGAAGGGTCAAGTGAGTCATGAGGGTCCGAGTGCTAGTGAAATGTACTCGAGAAGGGAAACCCTAAGAATAAGATTTTACCAGTCGACTGGTATGGGATCAATCGATTGATTAAGGTCACATAAAGATCAGGTGACTGATCTTTCTATGCAGTCTATCGGTGATCGTGTGGTCGGCAAGAGGGGTGTGAATTGCCCCTGAAAATAAAATTTAATCTTTTGTTCTTTCTAACAAGGATGAAAGTTAGTTCACATGCAAATCGATAAAATAAAATGAAATAACACAGAAAATGAAAAGAGGCACAGACGAATTACTTGGTTGCAACCTGGATGGTTGCTAATTCAAGACAAATATAGCTCAAACTCCAGATGAACTCCTTGAGGGCGTAGAAGCCTTTTACACAATGAAAAGCTTAAAGAGAAAAATGTAAATTAAGCAAGGAAATTAATTTTACTGTGGATTGCTGTTTGGAACTGAGCCCTAGGGGTCTATTTATAGCCCTAATCAAGTCTATCCATATGCAGACGTGACCCTACTGGGGCACCTGAGAGCTTAGGGGGGCCTAACACATGGCATATGGGTTATCCGCTTCACAACGTTCATAAATGGCTAACTTTGGATAGAAATCACGTCTCATGCGCTTGTATGCACTAGGGCACCCGGGAATAGGGGTGCCCGAGTGTATAGAGGCGCCCTCACTCTCAAGTACCCTAAAGCATGCAGGCGCTCGAGAACCCGGGCGCCCTAAAGCATAGGGGCGCCCGAGTGGCTATAGTCAGCTCCTTGCTGACTAGTCTTCAGCTCCTTGCTGACTAGTCTCCAGTGGGTCTTCTTAGGTGATTTCGGGCCTTCCAGACTTGGGCTCACTGGAACCCTCCTCCTACCTTCTCCTTGAGCGTACTTCCCCCTAGCTTCTCGTCCCTCAAATGTCACACGCGTCCTTATCACTCCCTCAGAAATTAACCCTTCCCCCTTAACTTAATCCATTTTCTCCCCCTTGAATCACATCAAAACATAAAGCATGTTAAGGGAAATATTAAACTAATCAGAATGACTTACAAAAATTTATGGAAATTATTCCTGCATCCAAAATTTTTAAAATTTTTGAGTACATGTCGAACATAATAGTTAGTTTTAAGAAAATCTAATTTTTCAAATTTTGCTCAAAAATTATTTGTTAATATGTAAAGTCTAATTTTAGAAAAATATTTTTCAAAAATTTATTTTTTAACAAAAATTAATCAAATTTTTATCCAAGTTAGAATTTTGACAGACTCATCTCTAAAAAAATTGTTAAAGTGAAATAAATTCTCTAACTTAATGAAAATAATTTTATATTTTGAGTTGATAAAGTTAAAATAGATAATTTAAAATTTAATTTCAACTTCAAATAAATTTGAAAAATTTTCATAACGTTCAAAACATAATCCAAAGATTCTCAAAAATCAGATTTGATGAAATTAATTTTTTAAGTATTTTTAAAATTAAAAAAATATATTTTCTAATAAAAATTATAATAAATCGATTTAACTATTAATAATTTCGAAATAAATTTTATAGATAGTACACAGTTGACTCTATCATTGAAAATATTAAATTAATTTTTCTAAAATAGTTATCTCTTAAAAAAATTTAACAAAATTAAAAATAATGTATTAAAAAAATTGACAAATAAGTAATAAATAACATTTAACAGTTCAATATATATTTTGGGACCCAAAATAAATTCTTACCAACAGAATTAATAAAAAATCTAGATGGGATGTAAGTCCTAAGAATTTTTACAATTTGACCCTTATTATATTTAAAATACTAATTAAGTTTTCTAGAATATTGAAATTTTGAATTTTGATAATTGAATTTCTACAAGTATTTTTCAATTTCTTGATTTGTGCCTTTAAGTTTTCATTTTCTAATATTACCTTATCATACATCTCAAGCGGACATGTAGAAGCTAGTTGTTTTTTTATGTTTGTATTTTTATTTTTTAATTTACATATTGACTTCATCATTGCCTTTATACATGAATGAGTTGATCAGGAGGTAGCAAACATACCTCACTTATCATATCTCTTTCGAAGTCCAAAGCTCCTCCTTCGTCGTTGCTATCTTCTGACATAACTCCTCCTTTATTGATGCTTTCTTCTTTTTGGTGTGAAATCATCAACACAAGTCCAACATGTTCTATGATATCAGACTCATTTGATAATGATTCGTCCCATGTGGCCTTCAGATTCTTGTGTTTTGCCTTGTTGGGTTTGTTTGCTTTTAGCTTTGGATAGTTTCCCTTGATATGCCCTTCTTCCTCACAATTGTAGCAACGGATCTTCCTTTGCTTCTTACCCTGCACTTTATTAAACTTTTTACCATTGAAATACTTTGACAATTTCCTTGCCATTTATATCGTATCTTCTTCATCTTCTAAAGATTCCTCCTCATGTTGGATTTTTCTTGTGCTTAGGGTGATGTTGTCCATTTTACTCTTTCCTATGCATCGTGATTCGTGAGGTTCTAAAGTCAAATATAGTTGCTCTATGGTACTTATCTCAAGATCCTTAGAGATGTAGTAAGCATCTATTATGGAAGTCCTGTTCGGGGTCCTTGGGAAGGTGTTTAATGCATATCTTTATGCTTCATGATTGCTTACCGACTCTTCGAGGGTGATGAGTCTTGTGATTAGCTCCTTATGTTTTGCATATAATTGGGCTATTGATTCTCCTTCTTCTATTTGGAGATTACTGAGTTGATTCTGAAGTATATCTCTTTTTGCTAGTTTGGCTTCGGAGGTACCTTTGTGAAGTTCCAGGAACATTTTCCAAAATTCCTTTGTTGATCGGTAGTTCCCAATTCTGTTGACTTCTTGCTAAGGTAGTACGGTCAGCAAATGAAACTCTGCTTTTTCATTTGCCACAAAATCCCTTTGCTCCTTCTTTGTCCATAGGCTTTCGTCTTTATCTTTGTTGTTGGCATTTTTGGGAGCTACAAAATTATTTTTTATTATTAAAAGTACGTAATTCAAAATTGGTTTTAAAGAATACCTGTATTTTTTGCGTCCAACTAGCGAACTCCCCCTTGAACATTCATAGGTACATGGCCGATCTGACCATTTTGTAAGTTGCTTCAAATGGCAGTTAGTCCTTCTAGAGTGTCCTGGCTCTGATACCACTTGACGGTGATCGTGCGGTCGACAAGAGGGGGTGAATTACCTCTGAAAATAAAACTTAATCTTTTGTTCTTTCAAACAAAGATGGAATCTAGTTCAAATTCAAATCGATAATATAAAAATAAAATAACACAGAAGAAGAAAAGAGGCACAGACAAATTATTTGGTTGCAACCTGGGTGATTGCTAATCCAAGGCAAATATAGCACAAACTCCAAATGAACTCCTTTAGGGTGCAGAAGCCTCTTACACAATGAAAAGCTCAAAATGAAAATGTAAACTAAACAAGGAAATTCGTTTACTGTGGATTGCTATTTGGAATGGAGCTCTAGGGGCCTATGGGCGATGTATATCCGAATGCTGACGTGGCCCTTTTGAGGCGCCTGAGAGCTTTGGGGCACTTGACATGTGGCATATGGGTTATCTTCTTCGCAACGTTCGCAAACGACAAACTTTAGATAGAAATCACTTCTCAGGCGCCTGTATGCACTGGGGTGCCTAGGAATAGGGGTACCCTCATTCACGAGCCCCCTAAAGCATAGGGGTGCCTGAGTGGCTATAGTCAACTCTTTGTTGACCAGTCTCTAGTAGGTCTTTTTAGATGATTTTGAGCCTTTCATAGTTGGGCTCACCCAAATCCTCCTCTGGCCTTCTCGACGAGCATGCTTCCCCCCGACTTCTCATCCCTCGGACGTTGCATGCGTCCTTCTCACTCCATCGGCATACTCTTCCATAGAACTTCGTGTCCCTCAGATGCACCAAGCCTGTTGGCTCCCTTCCCGTATCATCCTTCTCGACCGCTACATCATCCACTCGACTTCTTGCGCTCCTAAGCGCCTACACACCTAGACACAGGGATCAACATAACAAGACCTAACTTGACACGGTTGACCACATGAAAACCTACCTGGGATACTTACATAGTCGACTGGCGTCAGCAGAATTCGAATGTTGGGTTGTAACATTTGAATTCGACAGTTGTCAATCAATTGGTGTTGACACTAGTCAACTGGTAATGGCTGGATCAGTAAATGAGTTCTATTTGAATTCAGTTTGCTTGAGTAAGGTTAACGAAATTGGTCTTGGTTAAAGACCAATTAATAGTCTATGCGCTCAAGTGTTCTTGGTGAGGTTACGACGAGGTTTCTCCACCCACAAGGAGCTATGTGAGCATAATCGAAGGTTTTTCGAGGAGTCATCCATCGACGGATCGGGATTGTCCACCTTACGGACAATTGTGGAGGAGGAGCGTCATCTCCGAACCATGTTATATTGGTTTGCCTTCTTGTTAGTGGTTTAGTTTAAATATATTTCCGTTGCGCACACTAATGTTGTAGGAAGAGAATTGATGAGTTGAAGGTGACGAGCTATTCACCCCCTCTCTAGCCGGGTCATCTGATCTCTATCAATTGGTATCAGAGCAAGGTCGCCCGTCTACGGACTAATCGCCGGGAGAGCAAAGTGCTAGAGGAAAATAGAGTTTGAAGAAAAATTGGGAGATGACATCACCATTCCACCTCCATACGATCATGACAATTTTGATTATTGGAGGATGGGGGTGAAGAGGTGATTCAACATGGATTAGGATATGATGATAGCCATCAAAGAACCATTCGAAGTCCCAAGAGACAAGCATGGGAAGAAGCTCCGACTAAGATATTGAACCAAAGAGCAACAATCACAATCAAAGAAAAATAATAAGGTAATATAAATTTTACTTAATGTGTTGCCTAATGATGTGATTAGTTGTGTAGGTGAATACAAAAAATGTTCATGAGCTATGGAGTAAGGTAATAGTTCTTCATGAGAATCCTACACAAGGACAAGAAGTGGAGGAACTCAAGGATAAGGGCCTATTGATCCAAGAGGAGGAGAAGGACCAATCGGATGAGGAGATGAGCTCAACATTTGATGAGGAGAAAGAAGAAGAAGCATTATCCACCTCCTCAAGTGAAGTGACACAAGAAGATGAGAGATCAACCACATCATCCAAGGTTGAAGAGGAAGCCAAGATAAATGAAGAAGAGATCTTGGAAGTCAACCTTATGAGTACCTCCACCAAAGCAAAATCAAAAGACCACATCATTTGCTTTGGGTGCAATGAAAAGGGATACTACAAGAGTAGGTGTCCATTGGTTAAAAAGGAGGTAACCCCTAAACCCATTTCAATTCCTTGAAATTCTAATATGGGTTATAGGAAGAAGAAGGATAAAAAGCACATTCAATACTTCATATGTGGTGAGTGGGGCAACTATCACACCAAATGCTCAAGGAAGGGAGAATTCAAGAAGTCAAAACATTTGAGAAAATGGGAGAAGGAGAAATAGAAGAGCTCACATCAAGGCGGAGCTTCAAGGGTAAGGGAGGTATACCCTAACTCAAAGTATAATTTAAATTTAAATTCTTCGATGCATACTAGGAATAATATTTATTATTTACCCATGCAAAATTTTGGATTCAAATATCATGATGGGAGTAGGGTTAATAATGCATATCAAAACCCTAGACAATCCATGCATCATGATAAACCTAGAACTATTAAACCTAAGAACCAAGACATAAATCCCAAGAAAAGGAGACACATACCTAGAATGGGTAGGTCTAAGAATGTCCATGGTGGACATGTCGATTCTAGGTTTAAGAACCTAGAAAAAAAATTCAAGCTTTGAGGGTAAAGCTTGATAAATTGGTGCAAAATCCTATATAGATTCATTATTGGATCTAAAGGGTTGGGTATAATTTTGGGTAGCCAAAAATCTAACAATAATAGATTACGTTTGGAATACCGATCTAGGTCATCCAAGGTCAATGACAAGATCTATGCTAGGGTAGCATATGATTATGGCAAGGATGGGAAGTCCAAAAATGACAAGGGAGTGTCATTTAAGAGCAAGAAGAAGACATTAACCAAGGACAAGGTGTCCAAGGTTAAGAAAATTAGGTTTGTAGGCCAAGAGTCATCGAAGGTACACTGGTGTAGCCTAGTGATTGTGGATGAGTCACCTAAGAAGGTGGCTAAGGCTAGGAGCTTTAGGGGGAGCTCAAAGAGCCAATTTAGGACCCATGGTCAATGAATCTTAGGAGAATATCTCTTGGGAGTCTAAATGGACTATGAAATATACCAAAGGGTTTGGAGACGGATTTAAGTTTCAAACCTAAGGGTTTTGGCACATTGGGATTGTTGAGGCAATCTGTGGTCCGGAGTGACCAAGTGTTTTGATATTTGGGCAAAGGGTTTAAGTTAGGTTTACCCTTGTGTTCTTATATGTGTATGTTGAGTGTGCAAGATGTACAGGTTACACATATGGACTTGACTGGACGGCCTCGGTACGGTGAAGGGTGGCATGGAGACAAGCTAGAGGCTTGTGTGCACCTTAGGGACCTTGGAGAGCAAGGACGATGAGCTGAGGGGCGCAGACTTCGAGGCATGCGTGAAGGATGGCATGGAGGCAAGCTGGCGGCTTGCGTGCATCTGAGGGACGGGAGCCGAAGATAAAGAGGGCGCGAAGACAATAGTCGAGGTTGCGGATGAGGAGTCAGTTGAGTCGTGAGGGTACGAGTGCTGTGTGATTGTACTCGAGAAATCCTAGGGTTTGAGTGCGAAGTGGAATGTACTCAGGAAGGGTAATCCTAGGTGGGTGAGTAGGGCAGTCGACTGCCCTTGAGGCAGTCGACTGATAAAACTCACAGAAGGGTTCTAGCCTGGGACCAGTCGACTGCCCTGATGGTAGTCGACTGGTAGGTGGTTGGTGAGTTGGCTGAGAATTCGAACGTTGGGGTGCAACGGTCGAATTTCAGTGGCACCAGTCGACTGCCCTAGGGGCAGTCGACTGGTAGCGAGGGTTTCAGCCCGAATCCTATTTAAAGAGGACTTCGCGATGGCTGAGATTCTTGACGAATCTTGTCTTGGTTAAAGGCAAGATAGTAGTCTTTGTGCTCAGAGCTTTGATTGTGATTGTGGCGAGGTTTCTCCACCCACAAGGAGCGACGAGGGCTAGCCGGAGGTTATCCGGGGATTGATCCACCGACAGATTCTTGGATTAGTCACCCGTCCGGGGTGGATACCAAGTAAATCGTCCGTGTTAGCATTGGTTAGTGATTTTCTTATTGTTTTATTGTATATTCCGCTGTGTAACTAACCGTGCAGGAAGAAAGGGGTTGGAGAATTGCTATTCACCCCCCTCTAGCAACGCAAATCGATCTAACAGGGATTGTGTTTCATGATGAACATATGATATTAGGATTATATTCCATGAAAATTTAGTTGTTAATTTATAAATTCCATATAAACTAGTATTAGGGATGCATAATGATTTGGTATGGGCGGATACATCAAGAGGAAGTCAAAACTAGGACTTTAGGTCAAGGTTCAATTAAACTATTTAGATAGTTTTAGATTTTGTATCAATCTTGAGATCTGAGATATATACACTTTTAAATATATTTTTTTCAAGTAGACATGGATATCACAGACCTCTCCACAAAATTTAAAGATTTTTAGAGATCTGTGGAATTAGTTATGCATTTTCGAAATTAGGTTCAGAAATGTTGAAAGATTGATTTCTGAGTATCAGTCGACTGGTGCAGAGAACTAGTCGACTGGTAACAGTGCTTTTTAGGGTGAAAGCTTCTATGAGATTTTTTCGATAGGGATCAGTCAACTAGTAACTGTTTCAGTCGACTGATACATTCTAATGATGTCAAACTTGTGTATAATCTTATGAGGGTAATACACAATGTTTATTGTCATTAGAGGTTAAAAAATACAATAATTAGGATATTGTTGGAGTTCTTTTTGTGTATGGCAAAAGGGGAGAATTAAGATTTAATTGGAAAAATCTTATGTACCTTTGCAAGAAATCCAAGCTCAAGGAGGAGTTTAGGTAAAGGGGGAGCTTTATTGCTCATTTATTAGCAAAGGGGGAGCCTTGTGATAGATTCTTAAAAAGCCCTTGGTAAGTCCAAGTTAGGGGGAGCCTTGGGATAGGTTCCTAAAAAGCCCTTGATAAAAATCCTAACTCATGGAGAGTCTTGGTGTAGGGGTGCTTTGTGATATGTCTCATGCAAATTTTGCATTTGCATTACATATTGGCATATGCATTGGAGGTGTAAGTACAAGGTGTAGCCTTGGTAATGTATGTCTAAATGTTATTAGGATATTTATTTGCTATATGTTTTTTCTAACTTAAATGTATTGCCAAACATCAAAAAAGGAGAGATTATTGAGGCAATCTATAGTCCGTGGAACCATATGTTTTGATGTTTGGGCAAAGGTTTTAAGTTAGGTTTTCTCTTGTATTTGATATATGTATTTGAGTGTGTAGGCTCTATAGGATACACATAAGACTCAGCTTGATGACTTCAGGTCCGGTGAAGGATGGTGCATCCAAGGGATCATTGACAATGTAGCAATGATGAGCCGAGGGAAACACACTTTTAGCCAACTTATGTGATATATAAGAGATAAGATCATATGGCTCAGATTCAGGAAAACCTCTTACAGTGAGTTGGCCATTTTCTGAGATGGAGTTTGTTCTGGTTCTGTGGATTTGCTCCAACTCTGCTTCTGATTCAGACTCGGTGTCGAGTTCGTCTGATGTCATCAACGCGAGGTGGTTCGAGTGGGATACTTCTTCTTCGTCTTCCGAGGATGACTTATCCCACGTAGCTTGGAGTGCTTTCTTTCTTCATTGTTTCTTTGCTTCCTTTAAGTTGGGGCACTCCGATTTGAAGTAACCCTTCTTGTTGCACCCATAACAGGTGATCTCTGTCTTGTTCTTCTGGCTTGTGTTTGGTTCAGTCGGATCATCATTTGACTGAACTGATTTCTTCTTTTTTGACCCTTGTTCTTGTTCATCCTTCGAACCATCGTGACTAGTTCGATGTAGTCAATGTCATCTTTGCCAGATTCCGAGTCGGAGTCAGACTCAAGTTTTGATTGCAGCTTTTTCTTCTTGATTTTACCTGCAACAAAAGCAATACCTTTCTTGACCTATGTAGTATTAACTTGTTCATGTAACTCAAGTTCAGAAAATAATTCATCTAAATTTATTTTGGAAAGGTCCCTTGAAACTTTGTAAGCATCTACCATAGATACCCACAATGTGTTTCTTGGGAAAGAGTTTAGTGCATACCATATTAAATCCCTATTTTCTACCTTATGGTCGATTGCATAAAGACCGTTCATCAGCTCCTGAATGCGAGCATACAGTTGTGTAGAAATTTCACCTTCTTGCATCTTTATATTGTATAACTTGTTCAGAAGCAGTCCCGCTTGCTTATCTTCATGTCAGAGGTTCCTTTGTGAAGTTCAATCAACTTGTTCCAAAGTTCCTTCGCGCTGTTGAAGGGGACGACGCGGTCAAGCTCCTCTTTTGTGAGACCACACTAGAGAGTCTAAGTCGCCTTGGCATCAGCATCTATCTTCCTCTTCAGGGTAGCGTCCCATTCAGTGTATCCCTAAAGCTCGTCTTAAGCATTCTTTGGAATTTCAAGGTCGACTTGGATAATGATCTACATTTCCACCTAAGTTTTTAGGTGGACTTCTATGCGGCTCTTCCAGTAGCTGAAATCTTCTCCTGAGAAGAGAGGAGGACGGGCAATGTTGTATCCTTCTTGTTGGGCCATTTAAGATAAAGAAATTCTATAAGGAAAAGAAAAACAAGAAAACATATTCTAAGACTTTGTCTTGGATTAGTAGTGCGGGAAGAAATATAAGTAAAAGAAATCTCAAATGGTGTTACACCAACTTTGAGAAATGAAAAACATGTGAATTGAAAAGAAACAAAAAAATATCAGAAATAGGTATAAGAATACTTTTTCCAATTAATTCGAAAATCTGAAAAAATAGCTCAACTGGAGATTTCACCGAATTTGAGCAAACCCGCTCTGATACCACTTATGAGATCGGTGAGATCGATAGAGGGGGGTGAATATTAATTTAAAAAATTCTCGAATTTAGAACGGAAAGAATAAATGCAAGTCAAAACAAACGCTAACAAATTTGTTTTTAATTAGTTCAGAGTTTGTAATGGCTCCTACTCCAAGGCCCACGGTTGTTGTCCGTTTACGATGGAAAATTCTATAAGTTCACAAAACAGTTACATATATGCAATATTTGTAAAAGAAATGAACTCAATACCAACAACTTTGACTGAATTGAAAAGGAAAGCGTGTTGTTGTCAAAGTGGCATTTCGGAGTTCCTAGATTGCTTCAGAATTGCACACTTGAGCACAAATATCATAGAAAATTGATATGGAAAGCTGTGGCTCAAAACCCCTTTTTTACAAGCACTCGAGTGCCCGAGTGCCTATAGGGGCACCCCAACTCAGCGATTCAGCCACCTCATGATCCGCTGACCATGGCCAAATTCTGTCCTTCTCGGGCGTCTGAGTGGCTCTGGGGTGCCTATGTTGGTGATGTGGCACATTCAATTAGCAACCGCTAACTCAGCTTTGCCCATGCTATGTTTTGTGCACAAGGGCACCCGAGACCTCTCGGGCACCTGTGTACTCAAACACCTGAGACCTCTCGGGTGCCTATTTTCTCGGGCGCCTGAGACCTCTCGAGCGCCCTGGAGGCTACTGATCTCCAATTTCTTCAGCTGCAATACAGAGTTAGTCCAAAATACAAATAATATACAATATATATGAAATGAATGCATGTTTGACAGCTGGAGCTGTCCAATCCTGACTTTGGATTTTAAAATGAAATCCTAGGTTGAACTGACGTCTACTGTTCCCTCTTACAGGGAACACGTTCTCACCAACTCTACTTTGGAGAAGTTACCTTCTTCCAACCGGCACCTTCGGTTGGACTTTTACTTGGCCTCCGAAGATTCTGAATCTCGAGAGGTCTGTACCTAAACCCATCCCTACTTCTGTCCGTTATCCTTGCTCGGCTAAGACTCTTTCCTGATCTTCCAGATCAGGTCTTCGGTGCCTGACCCCCGATCAGGTCTTCGTGCCCAGTCTTCCAAACCAGGTCTTCATGACTAACCCTCGGTCAGGTTTTTGGTGCCCAGACCTCAGCCAAGACTTTGTGCCCAGTCCTCGACCAGGATTTTGTGCTCAATCCTGCAGGTCAAGACCTCGTGCCTAGGTAAACTAGGACTTTCCTGCACACTTTGTGAAACATGTTAGATCCAAAATAATACTTAACTTTGAACCATTTGTCATTATCAAAACTAGGTTTGATCTGGTGCTTCCGACACCAACAGATAGAAAGTAAATATAATAACCATAAACTTTATCTTTTATTAATAAAATATGATACTAAAGTTTCCTAGTCAATCATCTCATAATTGGCTCTAGGTCTAATACTAACAGCTTGAGCCCCCTTAATCTGCTCCACAATAAGTGATTGAGCAACCATGGATACCAATATCTCTTGCTCTGTCTGTACCTGCGCCACTAATCCCAACTCTGAGAAACTCTACACTAATTCTGTAATTAGAAATGAAGTTAGAGAAGTGAGTGAGAAAATCTAGTTTGGGAAAGTAGTTCTAGGATTTCGTTTCATTGTGATACCATTTGATGTACCTTAGATAGCTAAATCCTAGTCCTCTATGTTCATGCCTAGTAGGAAGTCTAACCCAATACCAGTGTTACCTCGCGATGGTTACACCAGCGTGTTTTCCCCTTTGGCATCCAATGCCATTAGATGGACTACCCACCTAGAAAGTTCGGTTAAGGGGCCTTCCTCTATTACTAAGGGTCCCTGATAAGTACCATTTTGTTGATTATTTTAATTGCTAAAATCCATGTTTGACCCATGTTTTACTTGCTTAATTGTGATTTTTACCCTAGGTTTTAGAACTTCCTCTTATTTTGGACTTAATTGCAAATTTGCATAAAATTTGATTATTTGGCCACTAAATTTATGATCTATCTTTGTAGGCATGAAAGGTTCATGGACCTAGGGCATATTGGGTCAAACTTGAGTCGGAAGTGGAACCGGATCGAATTCTCAAGCTTACAATTAATCCGGGCCGTTCGATTCAAGAGCGGCTAGATCTGAGCCATCCGGGACCATCTGAAGCAATCTGAGCTAGGATTAGGGTTGATCAAGCACTCTGATCAAGATCTGAAGGTTTCATCCCAATCAGAGCTCATTCAACCGTTGGATCAAGCTCGGAGGGCTCTAGATCGTCCATTCAAAGATTAGGTTGATCAGGACCATCCATTGCAAATCTAGAGGATCCGAGCTACCACGAGGCAGATCCTGGCCCCTGATCAACATCCTCAAAGTTTGGCTCAAATTAGAGCAAGATCAGCCGTTGGATTTCCTCAAATCAATCTGAACCGTCCAATGCTAAGTATTTAATCAGAAATGCGCCCCAGCTTCTCCTCGTCGCGTCTTCGCCGGACAATCCAGTTTCTTCGTTTGTTCTTCCTTTGTTCTTCAATTTTTCTTCAATCCGAGGCGCGACCACTCGATTCCTAATTCAGAGCAAGTGTTAGGTCATGGTGAAGAGGACTCAGTGAAGATTTCAGCTCGCAATTGCCCAAGAACAGAGCTATTGAGAGGTTTCCGTGGCTCTGCTGTTTGGAGTCATCAATCTCAGTTGCAATCCATTTCCATCCACCGGAGCCATCTGGAGGGGTTCCCTAGATTGCTCCGATCATCCACAAATCACAATCTCACTTGGATGCAGTTGAATCGATGGATTCGAATGGGAATTCAGATTTGGGTAGAGTTGAGCTTAGATTGAGTAGCAGAGACAATTTCCCACTGATTTGCTGAGCTTGCGGGTCCGAGGCTCACCCTTGCGTGACGAACAAGGAGTACCTGAGCTGAAGAAGGGATCGAGGAGTAGTCTAATTAGTTTAAATTCAGTTTTTAGCTGTAATCTTCATTTCTGCACTTGTTCTGTTTCTGCTTTTCGTACCAGCCACTTAATTCCAAGTTTCTGAAATGTTTAGCTTAATTAGGTTTTAAATCTTCAAGTTAAGTAGTTTATGAGCTTGTTTAGTGAACAATCAGATTCAATTTCCGCTAGTTTTCATTGTAATTTCTTGCGTGCCAATTTCAGCCGCGTGCCACTTAAATTCCTGCATTTTATTTCAGTTTCTGAACTTGTACCAGAGTGCTTGTTTTCTATATTGTCTCTTCATTTAGTAGTTGTTAATTGCTGCATTCGAGCTAGATAGATGCTTGTTTAGTTAACTTAGAACTTGGTTTTGGTTGGCCGCAGCTCAGTTTCATGATTTCAGCTTAGCTAGCGTATCAACTTCAATTTCTGCCACTTAGTTTCAGCTTTAATCTATTTCAGTCTGTAATTTCTGAATTTGCATCAGTTAAATTTCAGTTCTAATGAATTTTATGTGAGCATTAGCTTAGAGCAATCGATTTCCGTTGCTTGTTTGGTTTAAGATTCAATTCAGCTCTAAAATTTCGCATCTCACTCTTACATTACTGCCTTAATTCAGTTTTCTGCATTTTTCTTCAATTCTGAAATCGTGTTTCAGATTCAGTCTTTGCATTCTTCAGTGTCTGAACTCAGAATTTAATTCCATTGTTTCACATCAGTGGTAAATCTGCCCTTGTATCAAGCAACCAATTAAAAGTGTACTTAACTTAGGTCTTTGGCACATGAATTTGTTCCATTTGAGTATCAAATTGTCTCGTTGTGGTGTTTTGTATCAAGTGCATGCTTTGGTTTTGAAAGGTGATTCCTGAAGATCAATACATGTTGTGGTGCACTCTTACAATTTGAATTTATATTTGTTTTCCAAATTCGGTCAAGTTTCATTGGTTTGTTTAAGTTGTTTAGTGGTTAAGCTCATCAATTGCCATTACCTGGTTTAAGTTTGCTGGGTTAAGTGTCTTCCTTTTCTTTGTGCTTTTCCATTTCTCTTTGAAACCAAATCCAATTTGCATTCGAAACCCAAAATTCATAAACGACACATAAACACAAGCATCGAATCAAATAACATCAACTAGTCCCGAGGAAAAATACGACCTGTGGCCCCTTTACTACGTTTTCATATTTTGATTGCAAAAAGGGTTTCTAGCATTTTATTTTCATTCATATCTAAATCTGATGAGCCCATACTTTCATGACAATTTAACCTAGCTAAATCAGGTCCATCAAATTTTTGGCGCCGTTGCCGGGGAAGCAACTAGTTGATTTGTTTGATTTTTTGCTTGTATGCTTATGGGTATATCATTTGATACTATTTTCTGTTGTTTAATCTTTTGTATACGGTTGCTGCCATTTTTCTTGTTTGTTGTGTGACAGGGCTCTAAAATCCAAATGTTTTCACCAGAGGACTATACAGAGCTCAAAGATGCACTGGTGGGGTTAAAAAATGTGTGTAAGGTGTTGGAATATCAACAAAAACATAAAGTTCAGTCATCTACTTACCAACGGCCGATTCAACCTACATTTCAGCCACCTCAGCCACAATTTAAGCCTTTCCAGCAATTTCGGCAATCAAATCAAGATTTTCAACAGCCCTACTCGAATTTTCAGCAACCAAATCAGTTTTTTCAGCCTTTCCAAAATTTTCAGCAAAATCAACCAAATTTCCAGCCACCAAATCAGAATGGGCAGCCACAATTGCAACCAATTCAGCAATTTCAGCCCAACTTTCAACCACCTTATCAACAATATCAATCACTTTTTCAAGGAATTCAGCAAGGGTGTTTAGATAATCAGAATTTTCAGCAACCACCCTTCTCTCAAGTTCAACCAAACCAAGAATTTCAGCATCTTAACCAAAATTTTCAGCAGCCTTTTGTAAGTTTTCAGCAAGGAAATAACCAATTTCAGCCTCAACCTCAGCCATGGCAGTAAGAATTTCAACCCATACAAAATTTTCAACAACATTTTCAACATTCACAGCCATACGATCCGAATTTCCAGCCACAAGATTAGAATTTTCAGCCCACTCAAATTCAGTTTTCACCACCACAATTTCAACCTCAGATCCAAGAATTCCAGGGCTACAATTTTCAGCAATCTCCACCAAGTTGTGAACCAAGTTTTCAGCAATTTAATCAGCCTATTCAACTATTTTATCAACCCCCACAGCCTCAATTTCAACAAATGTTTCAACAAGAGCTTCAAAACCTCGGAAGGCAAATGGTACAAGTGGCTAGTGATTTGAATCAAAGGCAAGCCCAAGAATCAGAACAATTCCCTGGAGTTGGTTTTATATCAGTTCAAGGTGACCCTAGTGCATGGCCAAGCCCTTCTTCAAGTGATCTTAGAATTTTGGTAGAAGAAGAAGAAGAAATCATAAAAATCAGGGCACCTACAGCATGCATCCCTCTAGAGATTCCTACTCAAAATTCATTTCCAAATTTTTCAGCTCCAGAAGAAGAAACTGAAGCTCCACAGGACCATTCTAGACTTTTATTTTGTGATGATAGTGTTATTGATGGCCCTAATTTTTCTAATGTTGTTGTTGTAGATATTACAGGAGAAGCATGCATAGGAGATGATTCCATTGGTGTAGGGGATTGCACTAAGCCCCAAGGACCACCACAATTGACTGGTACATTAGAAGACTCAAAGGATGAACCAAAAAGTGTAGGGACTTGCATGGTGGAAGCAAGCACCCAAGGATCACCTGCTTTAGTTGAGTGTCCACCAGAACCTGAATCTGAAGAGGAGCATGTACTTGACCAGGAGGAGGCCATGGATACATCTACTCTTGTAGAACCTCCAGGTATTCTTTAGCACGCTCAGGTAAGTATTTCTCTTCTTTGTTCAGAAAAATTCAGAAAGGTACCTAGTGCTGTCTTTATTAGTTATGATGAATTTATTGATATACCTTGTGTAGAAATTGTTTGTGCAAATCCAATAGAGGTACCAAAAATTGATTTCATTGGTCGTAATGCATTACTTGATACATCTCTTGTAGATATGGGTTGCGAACAAATTTTAGAGGCACCTATAATTGATGTTGTTTGTTATGATGAATCTCTTGATACATCTTTTATAGATATGGATAGTGAAAAATTTTTAGAAGTGCCTGAAATTGATGTTATTTATTTTGATGAATCTCTTGCTATATCTTATGCTGAGGTTGAATGTGAAAAACTTATGGAGGTATCTGAGATTGATTTCATTGGCTGTGACACATTGCTTGATACATTTTTGATATGGAATAATTGTGAAAATACTATTAATGTGCCAAAAATTGATTTCATGGGGTGTGATAAGTTTCTTGATATACCTTTGGAGGATATTACTTATGAAAAATTCATTGAGATACCAGAATTTGATTTAATTGGATATGATGCAGTTTTGGATTCATTTCATGCAGAGACTGATATTATTTTATTTCTTTCTGACCCTGCACGCTTGAGAGAGGTATTACATTGTTTTGCAGGATCCAGAAGACTTCAGGAGTGGGTGCTCCAACTGAACAGACTTCAACCTCCTGGAAGGACTTCTAAAAGGCATAAAGAAGGAGGAGAAGATCTTACTTTAATCCATAGCCCTCCATTCCTTCAATGGATCTTGAATCTAAATCGCCTACGGCCACCTGAACATATTTCTGCAAAGTTCAAGTGTGGGGGAGTCCTAATTCTCTCAGCCACTCATGTTCCTCCACTACCACGATGGAGGCTACTTCTGGATAGACTCCGTCCACCAGAATAAAGGGGAGTTTGTTTCTTCTTGTATTTTTTTTTATTGCATGTTTCATTTTTTATGCTTTCTAGAATTAGAATTTTCTTTTAAACTGAGTCCTTGTCAATAAATATGTTAGTTCTTTTGGCACGTTTTCTTCATATTTAGGAATAAATGTATCCCTCTAGGTTATCTCCATAGCATTTTAGAGCCTTTTGAAAATAAATTAAATTTGGTTGTCAAAACTTAGGGTTTGAGCTAATGGATGAATTCTTGGATGCTTGAGTACTATTTAGTTTTAGATTCTTAATTGATGATTTGAGATGAATTATTTTTGCCTAGTGAAAATTAGCCTTATCTTTGTGACACACATATGTTATTGTGCTCTAGAACTTGCTTAGGTTCTTTCAAAACCATATTTCAATGATTGGATCACATCTATAGAGGCTAATCACTTTATTTACCTTTCCATATGAATTTTGGCAAAAATTATGTTCATTCCATTTTTCTTTACTTATTTCCTACTCTTACCCTCACTTGCTTATGGACTTGTTGTTTGAAATGTTTCTTAATGCTATTTTGCCCGAGACGGACAAAGATTTAAGTGTGGGGGAGTGACTAGTGATTGGGAAGCAATTTTTATCAAGGATGCACTTCATTTCGTAAAAAAAAAAATTTTTTTTTTTTGCCAAGTGAGTTGAGTTTGGTGTCAAAAATGAGCAAGAAGAAGTGGTCAAAGATTGAAAACAATTGAAGATTCTTGACCATCAATTGAAGATCCAAGCCATGTGTGCCAAGGTGAATTCGGCTGAAAAGAGATGAAATCTGCAATGAGGAGAACCATGGCAACAAATGAAGAAAACTTGTGCCAAAAAGAAAAAAAAATTTTCTGTGAATCTACATTTTGGGCAGAAATGTTGGGATTGAACTGATCAGGGATTGAATTGACTTCAGCTGTTCTTGGATAGGAAGATCAGTAGCATTTTGCTACAATATGAATGGAGCTGCAAAGTGCTGAAAAATCTATGAAAAGCTGCTGTGAATTTCTGCATTCGGAGAAGAATTCAGTGGGGGAAGCTAGTAAGGCAGTTTGTACGAATTTCCAATTGAATTCTTGCTTTCTAAATCAGTGATGCCTTGCTGCCTTCTAACCGAAAAGCTGACCAAAGGCTGAAAAACTGCACTGCTTGTAATCTGCCGAGAGCTAAATTCTAGAGCTGATGAATGAAGAATACAAACTGGAAAATCTGAAACTAAGCAAATTCGTGCCATTGCAAAAAAGAAAAAAAAATCTGTGACAAGTGAAGGAGCAGAGAATTTCAAGGATGAAGAACCTAACTATTCTAGAGTCTAAAATTGAAGCATTGGAGTTAGAATCTGAAGCAGAAAATTCAGAAATCTGATACAAACTCTGATGCTAACTGGTCCGAAGTGTTCCAAATGAAGGTTGACTCCATCAATAGGTTTGAGAGCAGAAAAAAAGAAAAAGAAAAAAAAACAGAAAAAAACAGTTTGAAAAAAAAAGAGAAACAAGTTGATACAAGGGAGTTTGGCACCATTGAATTCAGTGGAGTTAGGGAGTGTTTGGGAGAGCTTCTGCTTACTGCTTTTTAGCTTCTAGCCATGCAAAAGTGCTTTTGAGTGTTTGGGAATGCCAGATTCTGCTTTAACTTCTACAACTTTTACTCAAAAGCTAGAAGCAACAATTTGATGCTTTTTTCTGCTTCTGCTTTTTTGCTTATGGTGTAGAATTAAAAGTTGACATTTATACCCTTAATAAATTTATTATTTTACATAATTACCATCACATTTTTAAATAAAATCTTATATTTTTATATAATTTATATTTTCAAAAAAATTTATACATATTTGTATAAATTTATATAAATTTTATTATTTTTTATATTTTTATATTTTTATTAACTTTATATTTTTTTTAAATATATATATTATTAAAATAATAATTTTGATATAATATTTAAAATATAATATTAAATATATAAAACATTATAGATGATGTATCAAAATTATATTTAGATAATTGAAAAAAATTAATTTTGATAGTTTAAGGATATTATTGTCATTTAATTAAAAATTAAGTTTAAAAGTGATTATTCACCAAACACTCAAACTTTACCTTGTATCAGCTTTTGACTTCTATTTCCAAACACTGCATGCTTTAGCTTCTTACTAACTTCAAGATAATCACTACAAGAATCACTTTTCAAGAAGTAAAGCTCTCCCAAACACTCCCTTAATCTCATCCAAATCCAAGCCTTGCATCACTACATTCTGACCTTACTAGAGAGAAAGAAAAAGAAAAAAAATCAGAAAAGATAAGGAAGAAGCAAAGTTGGCACGAAAAAGGAAATTGGCACAAAGAGACTAAAGAGGTTTTCTCTTCGAATTTTGAAGGGCAAGGCAAAAGTTTTACTCCACCACACTTTTCATGTCACTAGAGGACTGTAAAGATGGGGCAAAGCACATTGGAAAACATTTTGAGCAACCAAGTCTCCCACTCCATCAATTTTTCCATTATTCTTGACTTTTACTCAATTTCTTACCATTTTCCATGTTTTCACTTGTTTTTATAGATGTTGATCCTAATCATGAATAATGGTGGAGATTAGATGATAAACAAGCCTATGGTAGTGCAAGAAGCATGTGTGTATGAGTGAGCTCCACTTCCATCATCTACTTAGAAACTTAAGGGATTCATCTCAATGACTCATGATGGATGAAAAGGCTAAGTTGTTGATTTAAGGACAAGATACTAATCCATAGAGCTTGATTTTTGAGAATTGACAACCTTAGGTAATTTTTTTTCATTTGTTCTAATTATGCTTAAGAAAATCTAGGGGATACATATTTGTTGTTTCGCGAGACGCTCAAGCTTAAATGTGGGGGAGTTGATAAGTACCATTTTTGTTTATTATTTTAGTTGTTAAAATCCATGTTTGACCCATGTTTTGCTTGCTTAATTGTGATTTTACCCTAGGTTTTAGAACTTACCTTTATTTTGGACTTAATTGCAAATTTACACATATTTGGATTAATTGGCCACTAAATTCTTGATCTATTTTTGTAGGCATGAAAGGTTCATGGACCTAGGGCATATTGGGTCAAACTTGAGTCGGAAGTGACCCGAATCGAGTTATCAAGATTAGGATTAAATCTGGGCCGTCCGATTCAAAAACGGCTAGATCTGAGCCATCCAGGACCATCTGAAGCAATCCAAGCTAGGGTTAGGGAAGATCAAGCACTCTGATCAAGATCTGAAGGTTTCATCCCAATCAGAGCTCAATCAACCGTTGGATCAAGCTCAGAGGGCTCTAGATCGTCCATTCAAAGATGAGGTTGATCTGGACCATCCGTTGCAAATCTGGAGGATCCGAGCTACCACAAGGCAGAACCTGACCCCAGATCATCATCATAAAAGTTTGGATCAAATCAGAGCAAGATCAGCCGTTGGATCTCCTCCAATCAATCTGAGTTGTCCAATGTTAATTACTTAAGGAAAAATTTCCCACAGCGCACAGGGTCGCGTCTTCGCCGCACAGTCCAGTTTCTTCGTTTTTCTTCCTTTGTTCTTCAATTTTTCTTCAATCCGAGGCACGACCACTCGATTCCTAATTCAGAGCAAGTGCTAGGTCATGGTGAAGAGGACTCAGTGAAGATTTCAGCTCGCTATTGCCCAAGAACAGAGCTATTGAGAGGTTTCCGTGGCTCTGCTGTTTGGAGTCGTCGATCTCAGTTGCGATCCATTTCCATCCACCGGAGCCATCTGGAGGGGTTCCCTAGATTGCTCCGATCATCCACAAATCACAATCTCACTTGGACGCAGTTGAATCGATGGATTCGAATGGGAATTCAGATTTGGGTAGAGTTGAGCTCAGATTGAGTAGCAGAGACAATTTCCCACTGATTTGCTGAGCTTGCGGGTCCGAGGCTCACCCTTGCGTGACGAACAAGGAGTACCTGAGCTGAAGAAGGGATCGAGGAGTAGTTTAATTAGTTTAAATTCAGTTTTTAGCTGTAATCTTCATTTCTGCACTTGTTCTGTTTCTGCTTTTCGTACCAGCCACTTAATTCCAAGTTTCTGAATTGTTTAGCTTAATTAGGTTTTAAATCTTCAAGTTAAGTAGTTTATGAGCTTGTTTAGTGAACAATCAGATTCAATTTCCGCTAGTTTTCATTGTACTTTCTTGCGTGCCAATTTCAGCCGTGTGCCACTTAAATTCCTGCATTTTATTTCAGTTTCTAAACTTGTACCAGAGTGCTTGTTTTCTAAATTGTCTCTTCATTTAGTAGTTGTTAATTGCTGCATTCGAGCTAGATAGATGCTTGTTTAGTTAACTTAGAACTTGGTTTTGGTTGGCCGCAGCTCAGTTTCATGATTTCAGCTTAGCTAGCGTATCAACTTCAATTTCTGCCACTTAGTTTCAGCTTTAATCTATTTCAGTCTGTAATTTCTGAATTTGCATCAGTTAAATTTCAGTTCTAATGAATTTTATGTGAGCATTAGCTTAGAGCAATCGATTTCCGTTGCTTGTTTGGTTTAAGATTCAATTCAGCTCCAAAATTTCGCATCTCACTCTTACATTACTGCCTTAATTCAGTTTTCTGCATTTTTCTTCAATTCTGAAATCGTGTTTCAAATTCAGTCTTTGCATTCTTCAGTGTCTGAACTCAGCATTTAATTCCATTGTTTCACATCAGTGGTAAATCTGCCCTTGTATCAAGCAACCAATTAACAGTGTACTTAACTTAGGTCTTTGGCATATGAATTTGTTCCATTTGAGTATCAAGTTCTCTCATTGTGGTGTTTTGTATCAAGTGCATGCTTGGGTTTTGAAAGGTGATTCCTGAAGATCAATACAAGTTGTGGTGTACTCTTACAATTTGAATTCATATTTATTTTCCAAATTCGGTCAAGTTTCATTGGTTTGTTTAAGTTGTTTAGTGGTTAAGCTCATCAATTGCCATTACCTGGTTTAAGTTTGCTGGGTTAAGTGTCTTCCTTTTCTTTGTGCTTTTCCATTTCTATTTGAAACCAAATCCAATTTGCATTCGAAACCCAAAATTCATAAATGACACATAAACACAAGCATCGAATCAAATAACATCAACTAGTCCCGAGGAAAAATACGACCTGTGGCCCCTTTACTACGCTTTTGTTCTTGATTGCAAAAAGGGTTTCCAGCATTATTCATATTTAAATTTGAGACCCACATTTATGACAGTCTATTTTGGGTCGGTCAAGGCTCTAAGAGGAAGCCCAAAGAATAAAATAAGGGAAGGAAGAAAAAGGCCAAAAAGATTGAAAAGACACCAAAAGGCACTTGCCATCACTGCGGCAAGGAAGGCCACTGGCGAAGAAACTGCAAGGTTTATCTTGAGTCCTTGAAGAAGAAGGCATCCGATGCTCCATCATCTTCAGGTATCTTCGTTATTGAATGCCACTCTATTTCCTCGGACACCTAGGTACTTGATACTGGGTGTAGCTCACATATATGTAATGACATACAGGGACTAAGGAATAGAAGAAGACTTGTCAAGGGAGAAGCAAATTTGCAAGTTGGAAATGGAGCAAAGATTGCTAGTGTTGCCATCGGAACATATTTGCTAAAGCTCCCTACTGGACTTGTCTTAGAATTGGATAATTATTATTTTGTTCCTTCGTTAATAAAGAACATTATATCTATTTCATGCTCGAATGAAAAGGGTTATCATTTAACTTATAGTAACAATTGTTGTTACATAACTTTAAATGGTGTTCTTTATGGGACCGGAACTTTATGCAATGGTATCTACACGTTAGATTTATCCGGTGACATTTTCAATATCGAAGTTAGCAACAAACGTGCTCGAATAGATAATCAACCAGACTCCTATATGCGGCATTATCGTCTTGGCCATGTAAGTAAGAAACACATGACCAAATTACACCAATGTGCAATTCTGGAATCATTTGAACCCGGTTCATTTGATACATGCGAATCATGTTTAAAAGGCAAATTACCATATTACCCTTTTTCAAAAAAAGGTAAACCAGTGGGCGAATTGCTTGGTCTAATACATACTGATATATGTGGACTAATGTCAACTCTTGCCTAAGGAGACTATAACTACTTCATTACCTTTATCGATGATCACTCACGATTCGGGTATGTGTTCTTAATGAAACACAAATCTGAAGCTTTTGAGAAATTCAAAGAGTTCAGAAGTGAATTAGAGAAACAGCTTGGCAAAAGTATTAAGATACTTCGATCCGATCGGGGTGGTGAATACTTAAGTCAAGAGTTTCAAGATTATCATAGGGACAATGGGATATTGTCTCAATGGACTCTGCCATATACACCACAGCATAATGGTGTATCTGAGAGATGTAACCGAACCATGATGGACATGGTTAGAACTTTGATGAATCATGCAACTCTTCCAAAATCCTTTTGGGGCTATGCGCTTAAGACAGCTGTTTACTTACTAAACAGAGTCCCGACCAAGGTAGACTCTACTACTCCATATGAGACGTGGAATAGTAAGAAACCTCATTTATCTTGTAACGACCTGGAAAATTCTCTTAATATTTTCTTTAAAATATTAAGCAGGTCTAGATAATTTTTCGAAGGATCTAGAAATATTAGAACGAACCTTAGCTTAGAAATCAAGGTTCTCTTATTTAAATTGAGAAATTAAAATACTAAGGGGCCTTATAGGGGTTTTCTAGTGCCATTATTATGGGTGGTTTTAGGAAAAATTTAATATAAAAATAGAGGGATTGTAATGAAAAATATTAACATAATTATGGGGGAATTTTTAAGGAATTTTCGAAAATGATAGGAAATAAATTAAAAATAAAATAGAAAATTAGTGCATACACCAAGGATTGAACCTTGGCCCTCTAGTATAACCAAGTATGAACTAACCAATTCACCTAGCAAGGGAGTGCTATGAGAGAATGAAGTGGATATTAGTGAAGGTGTAGGAAATGAAGAGTCAACAAGGGAAGAGACACCATGCCTCTTCACTCACCCCTTTTCAAAATAGTATAAATAGAAAGGAAGTTACAACTTCCCTCCTCTTCTTCATTTTCTTCTTCCTCCTTGCTTGGCCGAAAATTGAAGGTTCTTCCCCCTTGAGAAAAGTTCCACCAAGGACCCCTATCTTGAAGATCTAAAGCCCCTACAAGGACACAAGGACTAAGGAAAGTTTACATACAAGAAGGTTCTCTTGTTATCTTCGATTCGAAGTTTGTAAGCGAAACCAAGGAAGGTAAAACCCCCTCACCTGTGGTATGATAGCTTTCAAGATATTTATCATGATCTAGGTTTTGTTGGCATGATATGTTGGGAAAATCCATGATTAGGGCTTATGGAACTTTCGGCCAAGGCCATTGGTTTAGGCCTAGGGATGATGTAAATTCTTATTTGTGCTATTAAATGTTTCATGATAAAATGTAAGGCATAAATTGAGATTTAGGAAATTTTTGATGCCCTAAAACCCATCGAGGGTTTCGGCCACATCAAGTGTAGGGCTAGGGATTAATTTTAATCCCTCAAGTATGCTTAGTGTGTCTTACTATGATGTAGTATGGAAGAAAATAGTGACTTACATGAATTTTCTAAGGGTTTGATACCCTTATATGTTTCGGCCACACCAAGGTCAAGAGGCTAGGGGAAACTCCAACCTTTCCAAGCATGATTAATATGGTTCTTATGATACCTTATGGGTAAGAATGATGTTAAATGAACTCTTCCATGGGCTTGTTACCCTTCTAGGGTTTTCAGCCAACTCTTGTTTTAGGTCTAAGACTTGGAGTTAAGTCCAATCAAGGATTCAAATAATTTTTCTATGGCATGATATGTAGATAAGAGATGTAATCATGATCTAGGCAAATTTTTCATGGACCCATGGTCCTTGAGACTTTCGTCCAAGACCCAACCCTAGGGTTTGGGTTGGGTTAAGATTATAAAAATGCATATTTATAAGTTCCCATGATGCTAGTACATGGTTAGGCATGATGTAAGGGCTTCCATATGACTAAAACCTTAGGTTATGTGTTATGTGACATGACTTGTATGGTTAATTTTAGGTTATGATTTTAATCATGAATATTTAGATCATACACCATGAATACATGAAATTTATGTAGGAGTATATTATGATAAATAGAATAATGCATATATGATTGATAAATGCTTATAATGAAATTATGACTCATGAAGGTATATGCATGTTTTGTGATGAATACTATGGATCCTAGTAGTATGTGTTAGGTTTATATGTAGCTTACCATTCATGTCTTATGATGGATACTAGGATCATGTATGTAAGATAAAATGTATCTTGTATGAGATGTATGTTGATTTTGTACCATGATCATGCAAGCTTTATGAACTCGGATAAGATTATGACTAGAAACATAATTATGTATGTATGTTCTATGTTATGAACAAAGAATGATAAGCATGAATAAATATGATGGTTATGCATTAATTATGAATGATAAGTATGAATGATAAGTATGAATGATGAAGGCATAACGATGATATGAAATAAGTACGAATGATAAGTATGAATGACAAGTATGAATGATAAAGCATGCATGTTTATTTTCATGCATAAGGCTTGTACCGGACCGAAGTAAGGGTCCAAGGGATGGGTACCTTAAGAACGCCCCGGTTCTGGACTACCGACTATGCTGTCCACGGTTCTGGCACTACCGAAGCTGTGCAACAGGGATGGGCACTTTAAGAACGCCCCGGTTCTAGGACTACCGACTATGCTGTCCTTACCCTAGTAGGTCGAGGCTAGCTACCTCGTATTTACTTAGGGATGCGCGCTATGAAGTATGTATGTGGTACAAGCCGGGGACCCCAATGATGTTATGTTAAGCATTGAAAAGTATAATTTCAAAACTAAGCATCCTTATGTAGTAAATGCATTAGATTCATTCATACATCTATGTTATGCATCGCGCCAAGGTAAGTATATTTTATGCTTGTATTTATGCTCGTGTTTTATGTCATGAATAAGTATGCATTATGTTTAAGTATGCTAAGAATCATGTTATGAATAATATGCATTATGTTTGAGTATGCTAAGAATCATGTCATGAATAAGTATGCATTATGTGTAAGTATGCTAAAAATTATGCCATGTATAAGTATGTTTTATGTTCATGTAGGTATGCTTTATGTCATGTATACGTTGCTTGATATATTAAGTCATGTTCATGTATGTTCATTTATGCCATGTATGACTATGCTTATGTTTATGCTCGAAGTTATGTTATGTCAGATGTTGATATATTTATGTTGAAGCAACGAATGGTTTTAGTGAGCAGGAAAGGGGTTTTACTAAGCCTATGTGCTTATAGTTTTATTTTTCTTGTACCGCAGATCAACCAAGAAGCTATTAAGGGAAGCCGCAGGGGAGGCAGAAGCATGTGTGTGTGTGGCAGTGACTTGGCAAAGGATCCTATATTCATACATAATGCATGCCTTGGGAATGTTCTTAAATTTTATGCTATGTTTAGGGTTATGACTAATGGGTGACTCAAGACCCATAATACTACATTTATGGATAAGTATATGCTACCTATGAAATGATAATAAATTATGAAACCTATGTCATGTATTAGTGGTATGGTTAAGAACATGTTTAAAAAAAAAATGATGATTCCACTGCATTAAGATATTGTCTAAGTACATGTAATGTTGAGCGTAACGCCGCCTCTCTCGCCACACCACGAGGTGTGGGAAAAAGGCGGGCGTTACATATCTCACCTAAAGATATGGGGCTGTCTTGGTTATGTAAAGCGGACTATATCAGACAAATTGGATGCTAAGTCTGATAAATGTCTATTTATTGGATACCCTAAGGAAATGAAGGGTTACCAATTCTATCATCCCTTGGAACAAAAGGTATTTGTTTCAAGTCATGCTGTATTTCTAGAAAAAGAATATCTTTTACAAGAAAACAGTGGGAGTAGCATTGAACTTGAAGAAGTTCAAGAAACTCCAATAGGCTTTATAGAGACACCTAGTCTAGACCCACAAACAATAACTCATAATGATGAGCTATCAGTTGAACCTAAAACAACACCACTTCTTCGTAGGTCTGATAGGACATGCAATATTCCAGAGAGATAAGGATTTCTCATAAGTGAATCGAACGACGTGTTACTCATTAACGATAACGAACCTATCAGTTATGAAGATGTTCTGAAAAATTCAAAAAGGGATAAATGGCTTAAAGCCATGAAGTCGGAAATGGATTCCATGTACAAAAATCAAGTATGGGACTTGGTTAACCCACCTGAAGGGATTAAGCCCATAGGGTGCAAGTGGGTTTTCAAGAAGAAAACCGACATGGAAGGTAATGTTGTTACCTTTAAGGCTAGATTAGTGACAAAAGGATATCGTCAGAAACAAGGAATTGATTATGACGAAACCTATTCGCCAGTAGCTATGCTTAAATCCATTCGGATGCTCCTGGCCATAGTAGCTCATTATGATTATGAGATATGGCAAATGGATGTCAAAACAGCTTTCCTTAATGGAAACCTGCTTGAGGATGTATACATGATACAACCTGAAGGATTCACATCGGTTAATAAAACCAAAGTATGCAAGCTTCGACGATCCATATATGGATTAAAGCAAGCATCCAGGAGCTGGAACATCCGTTTTGATGAGACAATCAAAGAGTTTGATTTTTCACAAAATCCTGACGAACCTTGTGTGTATAAGAAGGTTAATGGGAGTGCAGTCGTATTCCTAGTGTTATATGTCGATGACATGTTACTTATAGGAAACGATATATCAGTCTTACAGTCAGTTAAAATTTGGTTGTCCAAAACTTTCTCCATGAATGACCTGGGAGAAGCAACCTATATCCTTGGGATTACAATCTATAAAGATAGATCAAAATGATTACTCGGTCTTTCGCAGTCTACATATATAGACCGAATGCTAAAATGGTTTAGCATGTCGGAATCCAAGAAAGGTTACCTTCCCATCAGGCATGGGATCAACCTTTCGAAGTCTATGTGTCCGCGCCCAGAAGACGAGAGGATTTGCATTAATAAGATTCCTTATGCATCCGCGATAGGATCTATCTTGTATGCTATGTTATGTACTAGGCCTGATGTATCGTATGCTTTGAGCGTCACAAGCAGATACCAGTCTGATCCAGGAATGGATCATTGGGTGGTTGTCAAGACAATCCTCAAGTACTTAAGAAACACTATGGATGTGTTCCTAATATATGGAGAAGGTGATATGGTAATACGTGAGTATACGGATGCCATTTTCTAGACAGATAAGGATGACTCCAAATCTCAGTCCGGATAAGTATTTA